>VXBL01002591.1:42467-195150 GCA_013400195.1 Aramus guarauna
GTCAACAGGATGGGGCCAGAGACTTTTCAGTGGTGCCCAGGGACAGGACAAGGGGCAACAGGCACAAACTGGAATGCAGGAAGTTCCACCTGAACATGAGGAAAAACTTCTTCACTCTGAGGGTGACAGAGCAGTGGGACAGGCTGCTCGGAGAGGTTGTGGAGTCTCCTTCTCTGGAGAGATTCAAAACCAGATCCTATGCAACCTGCTTTAGGTGATCTTGCTTTAGTGGAGAAGTTGGACTAGGTGGTCTCCAGAGGTCCCTTCCAACCCCTACCATTCTGTGATTCTGTGATTGTGTGAATGCTCCTCCTGTTCTGTGTCAAAATGAGACATCCTCAGATTAACCTCTCATTTGCATAGTATCTTTAAATCTTTATCAATTAATGTATCACTTTATGAAAGCTCAAAGAATTTCCTCTTGCTTCTCAACTCGTTACCCTGTCCAGGTCTTCTCTTTTTTTCACCCTTCTCTCGAAGCAAACTCCATGTGAGCAGCCTTTGGTCAATCAACTGCTTCTACAAAGAAGAAAAAAAAGAACATTAGCTTTTAAAGGCAAAACCAACAGACTTTGGCTCCAGTTTAATCTGTGAGAACATTTGTCTGGCACCAAGGTATGGGATTTCATGCTTTATCTTGGTACAGACCCGTGTACCAAGCGGCTGTGTCCTATGCAGGGGTGGATGTGCCTGGGATGAGAAGAGAGAAAATTATGAGGTTGCTCCTAAAGCATATGGCCCAGAGCACGCTGTGCAAAGGCAGTGCTAGCATTAGGGGGAGGGGAGTACATTCACCCTAAAAATCCCCAGTATAATACAAGGCTACATTGACTATGTTCTCTTGGGACTCATTTGCTTTTTTTGCAAAAAACAGTTGTCCTCAAAGCCATGGCTGACATTCAGGAAAGAGCAACGAAGTGGAGTACCAGGAGTGTTTTGCACCAGCCAGTGAGGCCACTGCTAAGCTGTTTTGTGCAGAAGTAGAAATTGCATCCCACGCTGACGCTCACCTTCGAGGAGAGCTGGTGGGGAGGACTGGGTTCTCTTCCAAAGATTGACAGGGCTCAGAAAAGCATTTAGCAAAGCCACACAGAACCTGTTTAGATGCAGCTGGATTTTGCAAAGTGGGGAACCCTTCTTCCAAAATTAATTCCTGGCTTTGGATTCACCTGATGTAAAGAGTTTAATTTTCCAGCTCAGAACACTCTGTGCTGTTCCTTTAGCGAAGAAATAGGAAAGATCCAGTTTCCCTGCCGAGGACCAGCAGAACCGGTTCCCAGGCTGCTCCTGGGAGGGTTCGTCCTGCAGCTCATCCGTCCCTTAGATCATTTCCAGGTCTCCTTCGATACGAAGTCCCAGGCTCAGTCTTGTGGTAGAAGAACTTTTCTGCAAAGATGAGAGGGAAGTTTAGCAGGAAACGTTTTACCAGCAGCCACAGTAATGACCAAGTGAGAGGCCAAATGATCTGGTAACAAGGAAAACAGGCGATGCCCCGTTTTGGGGAACTTGGTCTAGTGCAGGGTGTCCCTGCCCATGGCAGGGTAGTTGGAACTAGATGATGTTTAAAGTCCCTTCTAACTCTAACCATTCTGCGATTCTATGACCTGTGGGATTTGTCCTAGCTCCTCTTAGCACATCATGTGGGATGACCTCTGCCCTTAGAAGCCACAGCCCCTCACAGGACTTGTTGGTGCAGCACACCCCACTCAGGGCTTTCAGAGACCCTGCCAGCCCCTACAATCCACATGGCTCCCTGCTTGCCTTGGTGCAGCCCACCTCAGGTGCCCTAGCTCCCCAAAGGACCATAAAGGTTGGCCAGGACCCGCTCTTGTCATTTTCCAGGGGCTCCACAAGAGGCTTGGGCAGCCCTTCTACAAGGCACCCCGCCTGGTGTCTTTCACTGGCTTCTTGATTATTGATCAGAGATGTGCAAGTGGGTTTTGGGGTGGCATGGTGCTTTGTGGAATCTGCCCTTCCTCAGCTGGACTTTACATTGAGATCTCAAAGGCCTGCTGGCAGGTCCATGACGTAGGTGGAGCCTGAGCTCCAAGCCACAGGATGTTCCTCAGATGCTCCACAAGCACTCGAAGTCATGAATTTAATCAGGAAAATCTTATGTGAATATGGATTGGCCCAAGTCTTGAAGGAACATTCTCAGGAGTTTCCCCTACTCTGAATCTCTCTGCCCCAGAACAGCATGTTGGCCAGTTTTCCTCTTGAAAAGAAGTGTCTTTGGATACTTTACAGATCATCTCCAAGACGTTGAATCACTTGTGTCATATCCCCAGTTTGAGGGGATCTGATTTCCAGAAGAAAACAGAAAGGAGCAAGTAAAAAAGATAAAAGTAAACAGAAAACTTCTTGTATCTTGAAATGGGAACCAAAAGGTGGAGAAATCCCACATCAACAACTCTGTTCAGAAATCTTGGCAAGGTTTGAGGCAGACTTCACAGCCAAGTAACTGATGGGAGGGATAAGAATAAGAATCTGTCAGAAGTGTAGACAGTGCACACATCACCTTGGTATCTAATTAGCTGAATGAGTCTGAGTCTTCACTCAAAAGTAAACTTTTCCCAATGTTCAAAAAAGCTGATAAAACTAAAAAAAAAAACCACAAACAAACACACAAAATTGACAAACAAGAGATCCCAGTCAAGGTGATATGGGACAAAACTTGGTCACAACAGCAAACATTCTGGGGCTCTTTTCTCTAGTTTACCTTCTCTGTTAAGATTTCCCATCCCAGATAAAAGACCTGCAATTCTGATTTTTTAATAGTACGTCTGGGTATTTGCTCAACTTGTGAAAGCTCCATGGCATCACTCTGGCTCTGTATAGACCAAGATCGACTGTCTCATTTTATAGTGCATCCTGCTTCTTACACACCTTCTACCGCCTCACAAAACAGCTGGGAAGGCAGATATTCCCAGGACAATCACACCCAGTCTCAACATCTCAGGGCTTGTCTACATTAGGCCATTCAGTCTGAATTAAATAATGTATAATGTAAAACAGATCAGTCAAACCACACTAGCTCCTTGGACACCCTCGTTTGATGTCAAAGAGGTCTCTCATCTCTTTCAGTTCATTCCCTAAAATGTAAATTAAAGGGGTCTTACTTCAACTTATCTTAATTCTGAGTGCTGAAACAGGGTCCTGATGCAGTTTAATTAATCCCCTTTAAAAGTGAATTTGAGTTAATTCTCCCATGGGTCTTAAAGTAGACAAGTGCCCAGATATCACTACATGGCTTAATGTTTAGCATGAGATTAAATACTTTCAAGGTGAGCTACTAAACCCTACCTGAAGATTTCATTTTCCTTATTGCTGGATGTTGGAGGAAATGTTTTAATTCAGAGAGCAATTACAGGCAGTAGCCATGCTCATGGTTTGATTGTGAGCTTGATGATGAAGTGGAAAGGTCACAGATCTGGGAGTCAAGTGGTAGGATGATATTCCCACCTGCCCCATAGGTTTAGAGCTCTAATAAACATTGAAAAAAAAAAAAGCCTTAAAGTGTGATCATAAAAGCAAAAACAAGACCTCAAATGTATTAGTATTTTTCTAAATAACACATTTTTTCATACTTGTGGTTGGCAACATAACATACAATAGCATCTGCAAAACACTAAGTACTAGTTGAATAGACCAAATGCTTAGGAAAGGAGCCAGAAAAATGTTCATACCAAAATCTACCAGCCCTTAAATTTAATTACAAATCCAGAACTAAAACTGTGTTCAATGAAAATTTCACTGTGGTGGGTAGAGTAGAGATGGGCCCGAGCCAAAAGGTAGCAAAGCAGCAAATCCAGACCTGAGAGATGTGTCTCAGGCTGGGAGCCCGGAGGTTGCTGTCCTGGCTCTGGCCAGGACAGAGTTAATGTCACCAGGAGCCAGGCCAGGTGAGCCAGGCTGGGGCTATCCCATACCAAGTGACACCATGCTCACCATAACAGGGGGCTGGTCGGGGAGGGGCTCCGGGGTGGGCTGAGCATCTGGTCGGTTGTCAGATCGGTGGATTGTTTTCTGTTACCACTCATTGTGTATCTCTGTTATCAGTACTGTTGTTGATTGTTTCCCTCTCCCTTGCTGTCCCAGTAAACTGTCCTTACCACAACCCAGGAGGNATAATTGCACCCAATCTATGGGGAAGACGGGGTGGGGGGTTACCTTCTCCCACTCTTTCACCTCCCCTTTTCCCTTTTGGTTGGTTACAACAATTTTTGAGAATTTTGAATACCCTGGGAATGTTCAGGTCAGTATATTGTTGTTGTAGGGCTCCTGAATGGTTTTCAAGTCCTGTTTAAGAATACCAGCCAGGGATTTTCCCACACCATAATATATTGACTCACCTCTAACTTGGATGGGAAAAGCGTTATTTTTTGTAAGCCTGATGGAAGCGAGTTTTGCCTGTGTTTGGTCACCAAGGGTGGCCAAAGAGCATTTTCAGAGCTGAGGGACCCACTGCAAACCCAGGTGCACTGCCTGCACCCCACTCCCTCCCCTTGGTGCCACCACCAGCTCCAATGGGGATTGCCAGGACCACTGCAAACCTGAAATTTGGAAGCACCACACACATAGAGTAGGCAGACAAGTGAGATCTGGCACGTACCAACAAATCCGCACTGACGAACATTTTTGAACCAGTCCTTGCCAACAAAAATTTGATTTTTCCCATCTCTCTTTTTCTGTCTCTCCCATACCTGCTCACTTCCCACGCAGTGGCCAAATCCACAACACCTTCATTGACTTTAAGAAGACTCTTTTTCTTTTTTTTTTTTCTCTTTTTATTTCTCCTACCAGATCTCATGGGAGTTTGGCTGCCCTATATCTCTGTTGAGGGAAATTAAAAAAATGAAAACGCAGAGGCAGGCCCCTTCGCCCATGGCAGCCCTGAGTCTCACCTGTAGATCAGACCAGGTGCTGGGTCACGTGCAGTCCTGTTGTGCAGAAATTGTCTAGCAGAATAGATGGTCTTGTAGCTCCACAACTGTCTACATTTATTAAGTGAAATCACTGCTTGTTTTCTGCAGTGTTAAAAGTGAGCTGGAGTACAGTATATTTATTGATCACTACTAAACAGACCCTGGACCTTCCTTCAGCTGCCCCTCTTCTGTTTATTCAAGCAGAGCCCAGAGCACATGCAGACACCTGCATCCCTGGGATGGGGTCTCCCCTGTTCACGGAGCAGGGGACACAAAATTGCTGCCCAATCCTTTCTGGTTCATCTCCCAGCAGTGGTGGACTTTCACAGACAGGGACCAGGGAGATGGAGTGACAAGGCAGGAAAGGGAGAGAAGAGCTGGTGACAGGACTGCTGGGCAGGCAGGACACATCCACTGCAACAGCCAAGGAGGAGGCAATGGGTATTAGACCCCTGGGATTAAAAGGGGAAGCACAAATGAGGAGGAGCCAGTGGAGAGGCTGATGGAGATATCTCCACAGCTTTCCCTGGGAAGAGTATCAGTAGCAAGAACAGGGTTGGACTGAGCCAGCAGCAGAAACAGATGCCAGAAAGGACACCCAACATTGCACAGGGTGGAGGGGACAGAACAAAGACGTCCAGGTCCAGGCACAGCTCATAAACCCTGGTTAGCCCAGCAGTGACTCCTGCTTTGTCTCTGCTCCCTGACACCCTGGGGACCCACAGCAGAGAAATGAGTCCCTGGATTTATCCCCCTTTTCCAATTAGCCTTGTTCCCCCTCCTCCTCTCCCTCCACCCTGCTGGAATCAATCCTCGTCCTGGCATTTTAAAGGGCAATGTGCACGTTTTATGGCCGTCCCCTATAAAACCATTCTACATGATAACACATCCAGCCCTTTATTAGGGACGTTTGGCAAGTTTATTGGCCAGACATTTTTCTGCGCTGACAGATGAGGTCCTGCCATCACTTCTGTGAGCAGGCAGGGCCCTCTCCCATCCCCTCCTCCCCTCTCCTGAGCCATCGAGCCTTGCAGCGCAGGCAGACCACGGCCATCCTCCATGTCCATCCCTGGGTAGCTGAAGTCCTCAGGTGTCCTACATCTCACCTGCAGCCAGGCAAAGGGCAACAGCAGGGCCACCCCCTTACTGGAGAACCATCAGCACTTAATTGCCCCCTGCTGCAGCCACATCCACCAAAGACCCATTAACTCTTTAGAGCCAGGGAAATGCTTTTGTCTCTGTGCACGGGCATCCTGGAGGACAGATTTTTACCTTCGTTCCCATCACGACAGCATGGCTCTGCATACTCCTTCACTTCTCCACACCAAGGCTGTGTACTGGGGAGCTGGAAGGCTTTTAGGTATCTCGGGGGGCAATTGCCTTGTTACATACTAGGGAACCAGCTGGCCTTTGCTGTTTCAGGCACCGCAGTGCTTTGCCCCACTCAGCCCTGATCCCGAGATCACCACAAACACAAGACCCCATTCCTGCAGCGCTCCGTGAAGAGATGAAGCAGCCTGGGACACATGCACTCAGCAGACCTTTACACGGTGCAGAGGGGCTCCACTTCCCAAAAAAGCCTCAGCTGTGCTGCGAAAATGGATTTGTCTCTGACCTTAGACGCTGGTGTCACCAAGGCTGTCTCTGTGCCCAGCTCCTTCTCCACCTGCCCACGAGGACCCACATGACGACAGGAGGACGTGATGTAAAGCCAGATGCGGGTTTTATCCTCTTGCATTCTTAGCAACCATCCACATGCGTAACGGTGAGTGGCAGGGCCAGCACAGTTTTAATGAGGGGTCATGAATTAACCACAGTGATCGAAATTTATCCAAGAGCTTATCACCCGGTGCCTCCTCGCCGCACTTTAGGGCACTGGTGGCTGCTGAGGGATCCGCTCCCCGTGTGCCATCATAGCCAGGATGGACAAGGTCCCTGGGAAAAGGCTGCGGCAGGTGCCCGAGGTCAGGAAGGGGAGAGTGACCCCGGGCTGAGAAGCAAACCTCTGGTCAGGTCCCGCACTGGCGAGGCAGTGGCTCAGCAGCCACCCTCTCAGGTCACGGCAGTCGGTCCGCGTCACCTTTTGGGTGTTGCACAGTAAAAGGGAGGCAAATGTAAGGCTCCGTCGTGATTCCCACCCTGCAGGGAGCTTTTTGCCCGGCCGTTGGTTTTGCTCACTGATCTTGACCCGTTGTCACTCGTTTAACTCGGCCGTGCCACCGGGAGCGGCAGTGGGCTTCCCGTACTTGCCAGCCCCCTGCCCGGTGTTGGTTCACGTGTCACATTCCCAAGCTGTGTTATTCTTAAGTACTGTAAATCTCGTCACTATTATTCTCCCTCTTGATATAGTGAGCTGTGTCATTTTGAAAGGAAATACATAACAGTATATTAAAGAAATCATGGATCTCCTCATTCATGTTTAAAACAAATTTATTACAATGTAAGAAACCCTGAATAGCATGAATTTATTATAATGATTTAAGGCTCCTGGCACTTGAGTTAAAAATGTCTCTCAATAAATAACTTTCCCTTGAAAACACAGCAAATTAATACAGTTTACCATTTCCAAAGTTATATAAATCCAAGAGGCTTAAATCAACAGTATGCTGGGTAAGATTACTGTTTCACAGACAGAGCCTGGTATCACAGCTCAGAAGGATGGAAAAAGTAGTAAAAAATGGATGGCTTTTTTTTTTTGCTCACCTTTCTCTCCCTTCCACCACCCTAGGCTATGTCTGTTCTGTGAAAGTCAGACTAATGTGAAATGGATGAAAGCAGGTGTGGCCTTTGCACACAGGTATCATTAAAACAGAGCAGCTACTCTGGACTCAACAAACACCCCTCTGGTTTTTCCTCAAAGTGCCTCTAACACGTGCGGCCCCGCTGCTTTCAGTAGCGGTGTTTTAATTTGACAGCAAACCCAAGAACCGAGATATCTCCAGCTTGGCTGCCTCCAACTTTTCTGGGGTGTCTCAAGTCCAGAGCAAACCCAGGGCTCTCTCCTCTACAGCACTGGGGAGCACGCGAGACAGCCGTGGTCTCAGTCAAGGTTTTAAATAACCCTCACAGCAAGACTGCTGCATAATTATTGAGATGGGCGAGCATGCCATCTTCCCTCTTCTCAGGGGTCTCCAACTCGGGAAAACCAGAGTGCAATGGCAGCTTATGTTTGGTAGTATGTGTGTAAAAATACACATTTAGTGGGTTTGTGCAAAACTATAGGGGAACTAAATGCACAAAACCCCTGTATGCAGGAACACCCACCACCCCCCAGCGCAGGAATCCCCACAGGTGAGGTAGCGGGTCAGGCCATGTCAAGGGGACAGCTCATTTGTCCCCCAGGGCTGGATCCCGCTGCACAGGAGCAGTAGGAGGGGAAGCGAAACCCCACACATGGCTGCAACCATCGGTGGGACCAGCAGGGTTTGGGCTAGCACAGAGCTTGCCCAAGAGCCATCCATGGAGCTCAACAGCTCTCAAAGGACAGCAGCCTGTGCACATCTGTGTGTACTAGGAAGCAGTGGTTTTGCACAGCTGGGTGCTGAGCTGGGTGCCACCAGCACCTACCTTGCACAGAAAAAGGCTCACGCTTGCTCTGCATGGACCTTCCCACCAGACAGGTCACCGTGTGGGCAGCAAGAAGGGCTCAGCATCACAGGCTGAACAACCTGGGAGCCCTTCCCAATCAGCCCTGCTCTCAGCAAGGTCTTCAATTTTTTTTGTTTTACGAAGGTCTAATTTTTTTTCTCTTTACTGTCAGTGTGTCAATTTTTTTCCACAACATGGCTAATGACTATTTTTTTCAAAAGGTACAGTACCAGTGACATTCTGACAGTGCCAGTACAGCCAGAGTACACCCACCTGAGCTTTTCAACATGGGAAGTTAGCAGTGTTAAAAGTCAGACTGACAGCCTTGGTAAATTCAAGTCCTCTGTGCAGCAGACGACAAGAAGTTATTAGATACAGACAAGGCTTTCAGGTCACCCAGTCCATCTCCCACCCCACCTTTTAATTGTCTCTCTCACCCAAGCTATAAATATCTGACTCTTCTCATCTTGTTTCCTCATTATGTCAATTCTAGCAGTCCCTGATCATTTTTATTACTCCTCACTGAAATCCCTCCAATCTGCCAGTAAACGCTCAGGTAATGAGATCTCTGTGCTGAAGGCACTAGTGCAAATAGAGGGGCAACAGACCTACTGACGAGGAGCCATTTCCTCTGCAATTTGGAGATGTCATCGCCTCCTCACCTGCAGCTCGAAAGTCTTCTCGTCTGTTTTTGTTGCTATCAGATATCATCGCTTCATGCTTTGTTCATTCTTCCCCTTCTAAGGGTTTCTGCTGTCTGGACCTCCCCCATCCCATCAAACGTGTCTTTCAGATTGTTTTCAAGGTGGCTGAGTTCACAGATGCTGCACCCCCAGGTTCATGCTCCATCCCAGATTGAATCCCGCAATCTTATTTTTTTTTTTCTGCTCAGTATTTCTATTTCACATTATTTCTTCCTCCTCAACTCGTCTAAATTTAGCAGGGTCTCTTGGTTTCACCCACAGACTTTCTCCTTCCAAGAAGTAGAGCCATGATCCACAGTGCAATAACAGTCCAACACCTCCAAACAAGGCTCCTTCTGAACTTGTCAAAAAGGAAATACCATGCAGACAAGGCCACGCTGCGATCCTTCACAGCAACAGCACCTGCTCTAGTGTAAACCCTTCAAGATGCATAAATGCTGCAGAAAGTTCAGAAGCAGGCTCCTGAAATCACCCAGGGGCTGTGAAACAGACATTAGGACACAAGGTGTAAAGGACCCCATCTCATCAAAGAGAAGGGTGAACCAGGAGTTTATCACTGCAGGGGAACTTTGCAATCTTGCTTCTGAAGTCACAGCTAAGTCCGGCAGCTGGAAATTAAAGTTAGACAGACTCAACCTCAAAATAAGGCAGTTTCATAGCAGCAACGGTTATTAAACACTGGCAGATTTGAACAAGGTGCTTTTAAAATTTCAATGCAACTTCCTTGCAGTCAGCTCTACCTTGAGAAAGAGCCAGCTTTTCTGTCTGTAAATTCATCTTGTCCTTGCCTTCCTTTCCAGGCCTAGCAGCGGAGAGGAGTTCCCATTCTCCCTAATGCTCAGGACATGCGACACTTTGCATTTGGACAATGGCTTTAATAAAATCTGCTTTGTCTGCTGGGACCGTCTAGGCATCTCTCACCTCATGTATGTTCAGGGCCCCACCTGTCAACGACGTATTTCTCCAGTTTAGTTTCCCAATACCTGAAATGACCCCTTTGAGCCTCAAAATATATGAGGTCTGAGATACTTGTCTTCTGTTAGATGGGAATGACTGTCCAATATGCTTCTGCTCTAGCAGCTTACAGTTGACAGACAAATTGGTGGTGGATATGTCCAGCACCTTCTACTGCAGGCACTAATGCAAGTCACAGCAGAGATGGGGCAGTAAACACTCTTCACCAGCAGAACCCAAAGCATGCTGTGGGGCAAGGCAAAGAGGCTTTCCCAGAGCTGGGAATCAAATCCAATACCCCACGTCCCCATCCTCTTGCTGCAGTTGGGATGCAGTAGCATCCCCTGTGAACAATGGTGGGAGTCATCAAGCACTAACAATGACCAGACTAAGTCGGGTTTCTCACTCTTTTTTAGCTGACTTCTGCTTCCAAACACCCTCCTTTGATGACACTGAAGGCTCTGTTACACAACCGTGCCAAAGATGCTCAAGGTTGCCTTTTCTCTCGCAGCTGCATGGAGTCACAATATTGAAAAATGTTTATTGTCACTGTGAGCAGATAAGCCTTCAAGAGATGCAGGAAGCAGCTATGGACTGGGAGATGCTTTTTCCAGGAGAGCCACCCAGTCAGAGCAGACTTCTCTGCTTCTGCCAGTTTAAATCACCTCATTCAGTATTCTATGTTGTCTTATGTAGCATGCAGTTATGTAAATTTATAAATCATACACTAATTAGCACACAATTTAATAAATTTAGTAACAGTGAAAAAGGAGGTTTCTAACTAACCAGGCTGTGCTCTCTCCCCCTCAGATGGTACAAATTCAAACACCGACTGGAGGTCGTATTTCAGAAAATCTGTGCTGCAACTTTTAGAGTTTAACCCCAGGCTCATGTGCACTTCCAAGGGATATCTTTAAGACATCTTGGGCTCAATCTTTCTCAAGCATAGCTAAACCCATTCCTCTCCTTCCTTAACACCAAACCTCCACAGTTCATTGGATCACTGCAAATGTTGTTTTGCTTGTTTCTCTCTTACTCAGATTCTTGCTATACCCAATCTCACATCTTCTGTCATCTAAGTCCACAACACCATCCCTTGCTAGCAACTAAACTCAGTCCATGCCTCAGTTATACCTGGGCTCTACACTATTACTCTCCTTGTGCTCTGGCCTCCGTGTCTAGCTGCTACAAAGCAGAGCAGCTAACTTTAGGTCATTTCCTTCTTTCCCTGATTTACCAGGTCTCCTTCAGACAGTAGCTCCCCAAATGCAGGAACATGGTTTGAAAAAGGAGTGGGGAGCCATAAGCCTCTTCTGGGAACTGGTGTTTGAAGACATTTCTCACTCCAGGATACAAGCACAAAATTCACCTTCATCAACTTATATTTTAACAACTTGTCTCTTCTTTCTGGCTCAGTTCCACTCAACCTATACTTTCTGTCATCCTTTGGTACAGTTCTCTGCATTGCACCTTTGTCCTTTCTTGCCTTTACCTCCATCCTTTCTTCCTTACTCTTTAATTCCACCTTTTTGTCCCAAAGCCTGGTACTGGCTCTCCCCTTCTCTTCTCTTTTGTATTCTGAGACCTCTCCCCCACTTTGTGCTCCCAAAGAGGTCCTGCTTCTTCTCACAGCAAAACCCATGTCCTGGAGAGGAAGAGAAGGCTTAAAATGAGTTCCTCATCTATCTTAGCAAACTGGAGATTCAGAATATATATGACACGATGATGTGGAAAGCAGAACATGTTATCAATGGCAGAATTGACATCTGAGCTGGACAGAACAAACCAGGAGATAAGTCAATAAAGGTCTGGAAGATTAAACGAAACCCCCAGATAATTTATTAGATTAAGACCTCAGTTACATATATAAATATATGCTCAAAGTAGGATTCAACAGCAAGACTGGAGAGGCTAGAAGTGGAAAGAGTCTGATTGCTACAGGTCCATGGTGTGCAAGGTGCACAGAGGCAACGACTACGCAAACACTGGGCAAGTGTGTGTGTGGTGTACACGAGCCACTCAGGAAGAACACAAAGTGAAGGCATGGGTAGAAGACTTAGCAGAAGCCATGTTACTCCACAAAGCCTCATGTAAAACACAGTCCGATGTGTAGCTGAAGCATATTAACTGGGAACAGTCTGTACAAACAATCTATGGCTGGACTAACTCCCCAGCGGCAACTTCCTAATATAGGAGCTGAAACTTAAAAGGACACTGTCAAGTGATTGCTTTTGCTAGTTTAATTTTTGCATTTCCTCTACTGTTTTAGCAGATGGAAAACAATTCCCCTCCCAGTCCCAACTACTGATTTTGTCCTTTCCTATTTGACAATCATTGATTTTTTTTCTAAGGCTATAAATGTTTTAATAACTTCAACTTTGTAGTGCCTCGTGGCAAAATATCTTTGCTTGCAGTGACTGCTAAACACTATTCCTAATGTACTCTTGATAACTAGAGCAAGAGCCAGCATTATAAAAAATCATTTTTCACAGGGTCTACCAAATTAATAGCTTTTGTTTCTTCGTCCACATCTCACAGTTAAAACAGGCAGGTCTTCAGCCATCAGACATTTCAACCAACTTTAATTCTAGAATTCTTGCCTTTGTAAAGGTACGCTTCCCCATGTACCTCTGAGTGATGGACAGCACCTTGAATGTAGAGCCCACAGCCCTGACGATGTGCTTTTAAAAAGAGCTACTGACAAAATGTAGATTCAAATCAAAAGTCACCATCAGAAAATACATCATAAGGAATCCTAAAGCAGTTAAATATTGGCACCCACAAACAACCAAAGAACAGAATGCTCCCACACAGTGTTCTCAACTGGGTACACAAAGGTAACTTTCAAGAGATATACATATATTTTTTGCTGTTTCAAAAGGTCAGTTAGCACTTATTAGAAAAGGCAAAGTTTCAGTCAAACTGAAAAAGAGAAGAGAAGCAATGGGACTGAAATCACAGAACTGTTTCTTTATAAATGCCAAACCTTAACACAAAAAACCCCAACAAAACTATAAAAACACCAAAAGCCAGCCCAAAATCGTAAGATCTATGTGATGGTCGTATCTTCGTGGTTTTCCTGCTCCTCTTTGTTCATTTTTGTCTTCCCTTTTCCTGCCCTCTTAAAGAAGCAGACTACTCAGCCAGCAGAATGAGAAAACCTATTTCCCCACATGCTATACGTGGGTCCGGACACCAAATACATCTCTGGGGCTTTAAGCAGAAATCTGTGCCTTGGCAGGCTCAGGGAGCAGAACAAGAGGGACATTCAACAGCAGACAGACATAATGGAAAGAACTACAATACTCCCTGACAGTAGGACACACCACAGTAGTTATTTTCTGGACCAGTAATGCTGCTGCTCTCCTTTAAGCTCCTCCAAGCAGCTTTTAAAATTCACCTGGGGTGCAAGAAAAGGATATCACTTAATCAGTGATTAAGACTGGGCCTGAATGAAACAGCTCAGAGAAACCCGAGGTGCATCTTCCCCTTCACTCTCCTTTTGTTTCATTGCTGTAAGAGCATGGTGCTGCCAGGGGTGCGTGCCAGATATCCTGCACTGATGCTCTCATCAAAGATGCACCGTGGGCCTCGTTGCTGAGCAGTGCTAGCTCCTTGCGGAGCACCAAACATTGCACAGGAGCGAGCGTGCGGGAGGCAGGCAGCAGCAATACCCCAAGGATTGGTACAGCAACTCGCTGCCATTAAGATAAGCAGGGTTGCCTAAAGAGATTGTCAGAAAAGCTGTACTGGACCACAAAATGGTGTTTTGGGGGAAAATGGCCTAGAACTTGCCCGTTCTGGCTCAATTCTACCTTTCCCTTGCTGCAATCTTACTGTGCAAAATGAGTATTTTAGCCTCATATTTCTAGGAACACATGCCGGTGGCTACTGTTACAATAAAATATGAACACTGCATTGTGGAGAAAATGACCATTAATCCTGTAATCTGCAGTCATTTTTACCAATTCGGCACATTTCTTTAAATAACCAAGTACATGCAGTAGATGGAAGTGCATTTAAATAAACTGAAATAGATACAGCATGAATAATTAAAGCCGGCAGGGAAATGTGCATTGCGAGCTGCTAGTGGAAATAATTACTGATTTGTCTTATTTACAATGGAGCTTGGATACAGGATCAAAATAGTGCAAGTTAGTGAAAATGTCTTAAGACTGTTCTTATACTACCACTACTATATATTTCATCTTGAACAGTACATCAAATAGGTTCTGGACTACTACAATGTCTGACTATGTTCTGCTATTTTAGGGTTAGGTTACCCAGCACATAAACTCTGTCAAATAGCACTGATTTAGAGAGGAATATATTTCAAACGGTTGCCTAATACATCAACCTGCAACATTGTCTGCTAATGTTATTAGACACTGTATAGCTGAGATTATGATATACCCCATAAAAACCCAGTGTGTTAAACATCAGAATGTTGCAGGAAAAAGCAGATCATAAAATCACTGAAAAAAGTTCTAAAGTGCTTGTACCTTTATAATATGCCAGGTTTTAAATAGACTTGTTTAATTAGAAAATAATCTACTTTGAACGTGGTCGTTCTTGAATGTTAGGCAGTTCTTGCAAACTGCTTTAGAGCTAAAAATCGATAATGAAATATATTTCCGATATGAGGCTGGCAAAACTGTCACTTCAATCTATTAGAAAATGCTGTAGATTAAAAAAAATTCTATTTTAGACTGATTACTTGGCACATGAAAGATTTAAGAAAAAAAGTTAACGCTTTCTGATTGGTCTACCCCAGCAACATTCTTGCATCATGATTACACTAAATCCAAAATGAAACTGGATGTTAATTAGCTATGGTTTGGAAGACGGAAGACAAGCAGTTGTCACTCAAATAATTTATAAATGGTACTTTAAAAATTCCTAAAAATTCTACATAAGGGCTGTAGACCCATGAGGTGTGTCAAATGAAGAAAATCTCCTCGAGGAGCCGGCTCTCCTCTAGCTCATCTGCTCTGCTTCTGGAGCTGCGAGGGGTCTGGTACCAAGACGATGGCCTGTGGCTCACGCGACAAGGGGTGTGCATTTTGTTCCTGTCGTAAGATTCTCTGCAGAGGTGTTCTGGGGCAGATATCGGACTCATAGCTTCAACCAGGTCAAGAAGACAGGCTTCATACCTACAGAAACACACCAAGCTCCATTAAGCATCACAGCATCACACAGGAATTGAATCCAGTCTTCCCACCTGCATAATTCAGATTAGACCTTGATTTTTCTAACGGGGGCCACCAGCACATAACAAATTTTGCCATATGGGTTCCTATGAGGAATACCAACGCAGAGGTAGTGAAAAAGAGGTGAGCAAAGCATGGGTATGGTGCTCGCGTTACTTTAAGCTGTTTCAGCAGATTTTCCATTTGAGGTGTGTAATGTCTTAGTTGCACTCCGACGACTGAGAACAGATCTCAGAGATACGACAGTCAAATACACCAAACTGGTACAAGCCAGACCCACACAGGTGAAGTCACTCACACACATACTGCACTTTTTTGAATAGACCTCTACACTTGATTTAGTTTCCCAGGGATTTGAAAACATGAGGAGACTTTACTATTATTGCCACAAACTACATGTGCTTCCTGTAAATCTCTATGCACTATATGGAGTCTGTCTGGTGGAAGCACTGAAGGAATATAATCTAAGCAAGGCAATACAAAATCAACACTTGAGGCACCAAGAGAGAAGGCAAAGGTGCTGAACATTACTTAGGCTGTCCTTCAAGTGTGAGTACAGATGTGGGGGAAGGTTGCAAGCCAATGTTAGCTGGTAACACACACTGAATAATGGCAGTTACTTCAGACAGAGACTTCCTATTAATATTCACACAAGACAAGACCTGATCTAAACACCAGCACAGGATTGATCATTATAATATATTTTCTCCTGTCCAATTTTAAATGTCTTAACAATATCGTTTCCACTGCTTCCCCAGGGAGGCTGTTCTCCAGTTGAAGAGATATCACTCAAGAGTTTTACCCAAAAGTCCTCTTTGTTCCATCGTGTTGTTAGCACCAACCTGCCTGATGTTCCTAATGCTGAAATAATTCACACATTCAATGACTTACATGCACTGAACATTATTCACAGCACCCAACCTAAAATATCAGTGTAGCTGGTTTGTTTCCATAGGTCCCTCTTGTAAGCAGAGTTCGTCCATAGCATGAGGAAACATCTCAAGCTGTTTCCTGCTTTGAGTCCTGGTGGGAAAGCCTCTGTTTTTTCTTTCAGGACAGAGGGAGCCTCGGAAGATTAAGCAATTAAGACAGCTGGAGTAGGTTCCTTAACTCAGATGGGATGAAAAATGCTTGAGTACAAATATTTACAACAGTTTATTGATGTGAAAGATTTGTGGCCAACGTATCTCCCAGAGGCAGGCTACCACTTGCGCTATCCAACAGCATCATACAGCAGCAGCAGCAGCAGCTATTAAACAGACTTCCTTCTGTAAACTAGCAACACCATGCAAAATATCTTTCATTAGTTCCAGTGGTGAGTGTTATCTCCCAACCATCATCAGAAAACTGACCATGACAAGGTAACTCATAGCTGTGTCTGGGACACAGAAATACTTCCTCAGCTCAAGTGACTTAACTGTGGTACTAATGGGTTAATACTGATGTTAATGGCAACCACTGGAGTTATGCTACAATTACTTGGAGAAGTCATCTCCTGTATTTCCTTCAATTTTTATTGTTTCTTCCAATCTGATGATCACCACCATTTCTAATACAGTCTGACTTGACATTACTGCCTCACAGGGCACTCTCCTCTATTTGACTACCTATAGACTGTTTATTTCCCTTCAGATGTACTATCTTGCATTTCACCCAATCAGAATCTCATTTTGTAAATTTCTTTTTCATTTTCACATTTTAAGCTTGTCTATGTGTCTTTTATTATCTGTCTGTTTAAATCACCTTTAGTAGGCAAAAATGAGTGGCTCAAAACAAAAAATACAGTTTTAGTTTTGTTTCAGTTGTAAGCTGTGTAAGTGGCTAACCCTACTCAAATGTGATGCCTTACAGTTACCCTAACCAAAAATTTCAGAAGGGCATGGGGGTTTGGGGTAGCCAAATAAGACCATTTTGGAGGGGTCTGTTGTTTGTATTAGCATTCAGAAAGTACCCTCTAAAAACTGAGAGTCCTTAAATATATCTCCAACATAAGATGGAATAAGCCGCAGTGATAGTGAGAACTAACACATAGCTGTATTAGACTTTTCATGTACAGAAAGTTTCGGACTAGACTCTATATAGATATTCATAGATGCTTTGAACCCCAAAGAAACCCAGTTAACACATACACTGGTTTCATTAGCCACACCTAAAACTTCTTTTTAGATTAATCTAGTCTAGCATACAAATGCTTATCTCCTCTGACTGTAGTGCTATCATAAAATTTCAATTTCTCCAGCAGCCACATTCAATCACAGATTAGGTAGGGGGAAACCAAACCAGCCAGTGCATTTATAGCAAACGTGCAGGCCCTAGATTTCAGCAGTACCTTCGAGTTCATTTCTTCTGCAGTTTATCTAAGTTTTACAGCATTTCTGCTATCAGGAAGGCTAAATGATTTGGCAGATTACAAGCACAGCAAATAGCAAAGATTATGTAAAAGACCAGGTGTTGTAAATCAGTCTATTTGACACCACAGTTATATATGCAATAAAGTGAATGAACTCAGCTAACAGAGCACTATCTGATAAAGAGAATGCTCCTTGCAGGTATTTAGTGTTTAATCCCATGATAATGGTTTGCCCTGGTTTGTCTAGGCACCATCAGACAGCATCTGGCTGGAGGCAACAGAGTAGACCTAAAATGGTTTGAAGCTCGCAAAGACAATTTTCTCACCATTTATTTGTATCCAAATATTTAAAGAGACACAGTCAGAATGCTCAAATCCTGAAATGCAAGTTTCTCTAAAACCAGAATGTGTATTCCTTGCATGATCTGAATAAATGCATAAGTAAAACCAGGCGTTGTTATTATTATTGTTATTATTATTGTTGTTATTAAGATGACACAAGCCAGGTTCGCTAGATCAGTTTTCCTGTTTGAGATGTTTTGACTCTTGGGTGCCTGATCCTGTAGCTTTCACTTCACTGAAGCCATTAAGTGTTGTCTTAATAATAACTTTGCTCTTTTAATGCAAATTAACAGCCAAGAGTGCCCTCGTATTGTTCATGATTCCCAAGGAGAAAAAATTCCCAAATGTTCTGCAGAAGCATCAGCACTGTACATTAAGCCACATGCAGAAATTCCTCATGTATAGATGTTCAACCAAGCAACCAAATGTCCCATCAGTGCTAGATGCTTACACACATCTTCTTTGACGGGTTTTGCCCTCGCAACAAAAGGAAAATGAGGTGGGCAACTGTCCCTTTAAGGATGGTGATAATTCAGTTTATCTTCACCTTTTTGGTACATTTGCCAGTGTGTTGGAAAGTCAATGAGCACCTCTGAAACAGAATGGAAAACAATATATTTTCTAAGCCTGTTTTTAACACTTCCCCCATGTATATTTTTTAATATAACTTTCATGAGCTTCACAGTCTGCATGTTTCATCACAGGAGAAGAAAATCTGTAAAGTCTACAAGTTTGGATTAGAAGTCTAACTATTTAGACAGCTAAATTTGGGTGAAAGTAATCTTATAAAGTCTCCAAAAATGCCATCAGGAGAGGGAACACAAAGAATTAGTGCACAAAGCATGAGGAAGGCAGGGCCATGCACCACATGACAGAGATGGGAGTGGAAAGAACAGACCAAGGTAAGCTTTGAAGCTCTTCTTTCAATTAAGAAATTGGAACTTTGTTTCTAATGTAGAAGGTAAAATTTCCAAATATGGCTCAGAAAGCAGCACAGAGATGCCCAAACTATGGAAGACTAGGTACCACAAGGATCAAGCCAGTGTAGCTGGGTCAAAGCAGACCTACTACCTGGGTGGCTAAATTAATCCCGGTCAGGCATTGCACAGTGCTGTGACAGTACTCTCTTCATCTCTGCACAATTAACAAAGGTTGCTGGAAATTTGGCTCCTCACTCACTAAAGTGCTTTTGAAAATTTTATTAGAAACTTTCCTCATTGGCTCCTAATTAAATAAGCATCTAGTAGAGTTTATAAACTCTTAATGTAAGAGAGTTTTGTAGTCCATCACTCCAGTAACAGGAAACATGATAAAGCATTACATTCAGAACAGCTCATTAAACATTCACATTTTAAAGAGGAAAACAGCACAAAAATAAACACAGGTTGGCACAGAGCCCAATCCTTCCTTCCGTGGTATTTCTGTTTCACTGCCTGCGCAGCAGGAATACAACTCCCTGAACATCTACAGCTGCATCTTACTTTGCACTGTGTTTCCAAATCGAATGGGAAGGAAGGCTCTCACAACACACAAATGTGGCTGTTGCTCTGGGAACCCCATAAGGCTACTTATTCCCAGGATGGTTGCTGAGAAATCACCTGAAACCACTTGGTATTCTGTCTAAATTCTGTCAAACGTGCTGGGCAATCAGAGTTCAGACAGTCCCACAATGTACAGCACCTAAAAAATGGTCAGATTATGCAAAAGTGATGCACAGAACTCATTACCACGCAGTATATTGGAGAAAATAGTGCTCTTGAAGGTAAGCAGAGAGCATCTTTGCATCAGTTGGCTGAACAGTGATGTTTGTTTATTTATTTATTTAGACATTTGGGATATGTCATTGAATTTTTAATGTTTGTCTGTTTCCCATTGCTGGTAAAATATATTATATTTCTTACACGCTCTTCAATTTTTAAACTACACTATTGTATTTTCATATTGCACAGTCCCATTTAACTAATAATATCATTTGTTCCTTCCTGAAAAAAACAGCACAATCCCAAATAAGTTTGATATTTGGAGGAGCAGGAATTTCCCCATGAGGCAAAATAACTAAACTTATTAGAGTCATAAATAGTCTGGCATTGAGATATATGTATATTTCTTTAAACAAGCAGTGTCAGATATTATTTGATCACTATGTTCAGAGATATCTTTTCATTTACAGTCTCTGAAAATTTATTCTTCAACCATAAATGTGTACAAAACACACAGAATGTCTCTGCTGCAAGGTGATGGCATTTCAACAAAGCATACTGGCAATACGGATTTGGAGATTAGTAGCTGTATAGGCTTACTTTATTTAACTGTATATACCAGAGGAAATAAAAAGGTTTATTTTTATACTACTGCTTATATTTTCAACATAAAGTTCAAAGTGATTTACTAATGTTACATGAATTGCCTTTGAATTACTGTACAGTATTGTGCCCAAGTACAAAGCCTAACACTATTTTGTATTCATAAAACACCGCCTGCCTCCAAGCACTTTACAAATGCTAAATACAGCTAAAAACACATTCAAGGGCTAGGGAACAGACCCATTTTACAGAAAAGGAAACCGATCTTCTTCTTATAAAGCAAATATCAGATCCCTATTTGACTGGGACCAACAGGGCAAACAAAAGAAGAAAAAACACATGCAGATAAGAAGTGGCCTCAGCAGTCAAACTACACCAAACCTGAAGACACTACACTATTGACACAACCTGAGGTTATCTGGAAAAAACAGCTGTGATGACTGATCACCCACCCCCAAGTTAACCCAAGCTCTATGGGTGAAGGGCAGAACTCTACCCAAATTAAAGAGTCCTAGTCACTTTCTGCCATCTTTATTCTTGCATCTAAATTGTTGCATTCGGGATACTAGAGGTATGTCCCTGGCTTGTCCTTTCAATATCAATGTACCAATCTGTTGTCCACAAATTTGCCTAATTCCTTTTTCAACCTGCTGCTTCCACAATGTCCTGTGACAGCAAGCTTAGGGAGTTCATTGCTATTGAAAGACATACTTTTGTTTATCTGTTTTAATCTGATATCCCACCAGTGTCATCAAGTGCTTTTTAAACATTGACTGCAGTTAGTCTCTCTCACATAGTGGGACTGAGTGAACAACAGTTATGCTCTCAACTTATCCACCACCTACACAACTTTGCCAACTTTGATCATTTTTTCATTCAGTCTTTTCCTCTCCAAAGTCATAGCTTTTTGGTCTTTGGTATGGCAGCTGCTTCATCCTCTTGATCATTTTAATTGTCCTGTACACCTTTTCCTAGCTTCTACTATGTCTCTCTTGAGAGGCAGAGATGAAAAGTACAAATAGGAATCAAAATGTGGGTACTCAAAGGCTTCTGTATCCAGAAACTTTTGTGAAATTCTGGGAAGCTTTTGACTTCACAAATTGTCACAACCTGCTCTGCGTTCAGTACCATGTAGGCATGGTGTTGATGACTCTTCCCTAGGTAAATTACCTTTTTGCTCATTCATTTTTGATGCCTTTTTGGAGTTTCTTGCTATTGACATGGCATTTTACTATCTGAAAGAACTTAGTATCATCCACAAACTTATTAGGTCACCCAGAAAATTTTGCTGTTCACTTCTTGCTCCAGGTCACTGATGAAGAACCAGCCCAGTGGGCTCCAGAGGACCCGAATGCTGATTCTTCTGCATCATGAAAAATTAATATTAAGTCCCTTTGTCTGCTATCATTTAATCAGCAGTAAATCCATAAAAGGACTTTTCCTCCAATCCTTCAGAAACTTTGATTTCTTTAACAACTTTTGGTGTGCAACCTTGGCAATGTCACTGGATCCTCTTTGTGTCACCAGATTTCTTTGTTCAGGATGCACAGCTCTGACCTGATGTCAGAGGGCTGGAGCACCTCTCCTATGAAGACAGGCTGAGAGAGTTGGGGTTAAATAGAAGGCTCTGGGGAGACCTTATAGCAGCCTTCCAGTATCTGAAGGGGCCTACAGGAAAGCTGGAGAGGGACTGTTTACAAGAGTATGGAGTGACAGGACAAGGGGGAATGGGTTTAAACTAAAATACGGTAGAGTTATATTAGGTATTAGGAAGAAATTCTTCACTATGAGAGTGGTGAGGCACTGGAACAGGTTGCCCAGAGAAGCTGTAGATGCCCCCTCCCTGGAAGTGTTCAAGGCCAGACTGGATGGGTCTTTGGGCAAAGTGGTCTAGTGGAGGGTGTCCCTGCCCATGGCACAGGGGTTGGAACTCCACGGTCTTTAGCGTCCATTCCAATCCAAACGACTATATGATTCTTTCTTCTCTAAGCTAGGTTTTAATCAGCATGCTATTTGGCCCAGCAAGCCTGAGATGAACATGCCTATGAACATTAGAGTTCGTAACTGGTTGGATAGGAAATGAAAGCTGAAAAAGGGAAGTGGGCTTTGCAGTCATTCCCTGAAAGGCCATAAGTCAAGATAGGGGACCTTGCCTTTAATGAGTCAACTGCATCTTAAGTGACCAAAAACCACCCTCAGCAGAGTACTGACTCTCAAGATGGCAAAACTAAAAAAAGAACAGAGAGAAGTGCAATTCTTGAGGCTGAAACATCAAGAGAATGAACAAGATTCAATAGAGAATCAGAGACAAATGGATTGTGCCAGTTTGCCTGAGATTCCTATTTTACTTTCACGCAGGTTGGAAATCAGAGCAGACACTTCACTGTGGGATACAGGAGGCGGCAAACTCAACAGTGCTATATATGTATTTAAACCAACTCCAGGTTTGGACGTATTTCTTGCCTGTAATGGGTCTATATTTTCCAAAGGCATCTCAAAGTTTCTTAATTCTTAAAGAAAAAGATCAGACTGCAGAATATTTCAAAGCAATTAAAAAAAGATCTGAGACTTTTATTTAAAATACATCACACAATGTAAAACAGAATATATTTACACAGTGTCCTCAGCAAGAGCCTCCCGGAGTGCTGTAAAACCCACACCCACATAATAGAGAGCTTACAGTATCAGAGACTTTTAGAGAACTCTTCGAGGCAGTATTCACAGAATTACAACCTAGAGAAGGAAAAGACTTATTAGATCATCCTGCCATCTCCCTGCTGACGGAGAACCGTTCCCTACAGTGTGCTTCTTCACATTTCTTGCTAACAATCAGCCTCTCGCTATTCTCCTTGGGAAGCCATTCCACAGCCAAATATATCTCACACTATCATTACCATTATTACTTATTTATAGGCTATGGTATAACCTAAAGGGCCTTGATCATGATCAGGGGGACCCACTCTAAAACCACCTGTAAGAGCAATTCTCTCTACAAAAGAGCAAACAGTCTAAATAGATAAGTCAAAGTCAAGGGGGAAAGATATAATATGCAATTAAGGAGATCAGAATAGCACGGAAAGTCGCAGAAATGTTCCATGAATTTTTGCTTCAGAGTTTGGTAGGAGGAAAGGGTATGTGTCACAAACAAGAACGTGTTTCTGATACTCAGCTAGAGATAAACAAAGAGGATTTTTTTCCTCCCAGCTTCACACTATTAGTCATAGCTAAAGATCTGGCACATTACTGAGAAATCATCTCCTTTTTTGGTGCAAATACTCCTAAGTATTTGAACAATATTACATTTCTCCCTTCTGCTCCAGTCTCAGTCAACATTTATCTGAGCCACATGTATTTTAATCTTCTCTAACAGATCAATACCACTAGCAGAGCAACAGATTTTGCCACTCTCCTCTGATCTTTGACAATATCTTTCTAATAAGTGATCACCCAGAAATGAGCACCACAGTCCCCTGGTGGGGTTACACAGAAACAGAGAGGACATCAGCTCCCTCCAGCACTTAAGCAACGCTTGCCTGTGCAAGTCTCAGATGACAACGGCCTTTTTGCTGCTGCTTCATCGCTCTGCAGGTCCCTCTCTCGTGTATGTATTGATACACCACACTGCAACACATCCCCATATGCTGCAAGACCTACAATACCAATGAACTCAGTGCCTCATTTTGTAAGGTTACTAACAATTATCACTAAATCTTGACGAAAATGGAATCAGAGATTACAGCCTTTGCACAGGAGAGTTTAGAGAGAAGCTGCAGAATTGAGTAACAACATCACGCCTTTGCTAACTGAAATGAGCCGTGCTCAGCAGTGTTATGGGACAACCATCCCTCCGCAGTGTGATAAAGAGTAGTAAAGAGCTAAACAGGACTTGGTCTTGAAAGGGGCTGAGCACTGCTGGCTTGCCCCTGGCCTTTTGCATACCAAGCAGAGCCAGCGCACTAAAGGATACGAGATCCAGCAACAGAATCTCAAAAAACTTGTGCTCAAAGGCAGGGCTGATAAGAGATTTTTCTTCCTCAGTTTTCACCCTGGCTTCGCCTATGATAGCATCCAAGTGGCTGTCATTACTGAAATAACAGTTACTGCTGCTCTCATTCCTCCTTGCTACACAGACAAACCATTTTCACTTACCCGGTAGTCAGAGACCAACACCTGCTTTCCTCACCTTTCTGCACTCCCCTCTCAATGATCCCAATCGTCATATATCCTACCTCTTTGTAACTCAGCCTTTTCTATTATTTCTTCAACGGACTTTCACTCAGACCCTGCTGCCATGTTACCAACCTGTCAAATACAACTGAAAGGGCTTCTTCGCTGTTTTTGTCTCTGTGTGCTTTTAGTAGCTAAATAACAACAATGAAAAAAAACCCCCACAACAGATCATTTCTTTTAAGGTACAGCTGCAGGCAGCTGAATTGGCATAACTGAAGTTGTAATAATTCTGTAAGGGGGAGGGTGAACAAAGACATGAGTGCAGGGAAGTAAATAAACCTTTTAAATCAGATCTGCCAGTGACAGAAGAATAATTTAGAATGAAGTTTTAGTATAAAAGAAAGAAATTACAGAACCACGGAACTACCATGGAATTTAGGAATTTAACAACCACCTCTGCAATTGCTCTGTTTGTATTGTCCTTCTCTCCCCTCCCATACACCTCCTTCTGTCTCATCAAGTCTGAAAGCTCTTCAGATCAGAAGTGAACCCCAGTATACGTACAACACCTGGGGCCCTGATTCTGCTGTGATATTACATAAATAACTTTGCACTTCAGAGCATGCTTAGCTTTTATTCCCTTTAAGCACTCTGTCATCACAGCATATCTTCAGCAAGATCTTCACCCTTTATTGTTCTGGGCCAAAACTAAGCTGTCATCATCTTTTCTGCTGTACCTCATCCCCCTACTTCTCCTGCTTTAACAGCCTTTCTTCTCAATTTTTTTCTCTTAAGTTTGTCCCCAAGCTTCCTTCCCATCAAAGCAAACTCTAATTCAATGAATTATCTTTAAAATTGTGCTTTTTCTTTTATAACATACTAAAGCCTATGTAAGTCACAGTGCAATTCTGCACCTCCTTTCTGCTTGTCTGAGTGTTGCCCCTTATTTTTGATTTCTTTTCCATGTTTCATCTCTTTCTCCTAGTGTGCTTTTGGAAAAGTTGGGCCTACCTTACACCTTGTACACTGCCTAGAACTTTGTGGGTACTAAATAAGTACAAAACAATTTTAAGGAGCATGGCTTCAGGGAAAAAAACCCACCACATAGGGCTTGCAAAGTCCATCATCATTTACATGGACTAGAAATTTTTTTTTTTTTTTTTTTTTTTTTCACAAGCTCAGTCCAAATTCCCAGCCTGCCAGATAATAAATCAAGTTTTTGCTTCAATTGTACAGTCATTGAGAGATCTGCATAGGTTTAGGTCAAGCACTTATAACCATTTTATGATTCCAAAGTTTCTTACCTTGTCATTTAGTTACTGAACTGTGAGCTTTCATTGACTTTCTAACCATTGTGGCAAGAACTGCTACTAGCTGTGCAAGATTTAAAACCTCATTGAGCAGAGGAGCAAAATCGGACTGCGGCAGTTTTAAGTATATATTGGGGTGGAATTGTGACCCTATGGAAGCCACTGGATGTTCTGCCACTGGCTCAGTGGGGCTGAGTGTTTTCGCTATCTGCTGCAATTTGTTGTGACAAGGTGAATAGGTATTGCAAACTCTATTTTACACCCTGGAAACGAGATGCCTCAGTGAATACTTGAAAATTATTTATTTTACATTTTTTCTTTTCCTTTTTTTCTATCCTGAGTATCTGCAGGTGTATGGTTAACGAAAAGTAATCCTGCAGTCAACTGCTGTACCTAAACACCAACCCCTCCTGTGGATCTGTGTGATCCTTCGTCTCCTGCTTGTCAGCTTAATTTCTTCTGCTGTGGCATGGAGTGTTTAATGGCAAAATCCAGCACTCAAATTCTTCTGTTTCTTAATTATCTCTGCCCTGACAGCTATATCAGTGAAAACAAGTTAACATTAGACAATTCAGATACCAGTAAACATCAAGTTGTGATAATATAGAGTCCTGTATTTCTGTCATTATGGAAAAAGCTGTTTCGAGGGCAGGTTTAAAAAAAATTAAATAAGCCCAGCACTTCTAAATGGCCAAAAACCTAAAGATATCTTAATTATTCTTCAATATCTTAATCATTCTGTAGAATCATGATCTTGTATAACGGCCATTTTAAATGAAAGGTTTGCTGCTCTGCACAGTTGCCACTTCCTTCTAATTGTGAATTAAAGCATAATTTAATGTGGCTCTATGCCAGCATGACTAGAAAAATTTACAGACACTAACTCCAGTTGAAATAGGGGGGGAAAAGCAGTTAGATTTCTTTAAGTAACAGAAAATCACTCACCAAGTTGTACTTTAAAACAAAACACTAGAGCTTTAAGTTGACAAACTGACTGGAATTAAACCACATAAAAAAGTGCTTGCACTGTAAATCTTACAGGGCAAAAGTGATGGTAGGTTATCATTCTGTTTATTAGCATGCACTTTGGAGAGTTCAGGGCAAGTATGGATACACATTCATTCCATTTTATGCCGCACATTACTGAAAACACATTCTCCATAAATAATTCACAAATGCATTGTCTGAAATTTCAGATTCCAAAAATACAACACAGTTTTCAACTTTATGGTTGCTTGGTCTTCAAAATAGAAATAGGCAATTGGATGGATGGACTTGGCAAACCTGATAAGAACCCATCAGTCAGAATTACACTCCAGAGGTAAATGCAAACATCTCCCAGCTCCTGATCCTTGGAACAGCAAGGCCATGATGATAGCCCCTGTGCTTGTGCTAGCAGTCCTTTGGTAGGGAACAGGGAGGAAAAGAGAAAAGGCAGAAGTAACCAAGTAGTGAGAACAAAGTGTTCAGTCAGAGGCTTGATTTTAAGAAGAACACTTATTTGAAAAATACAATGCCTTGCTGTTCTCTGTTCACGAGCTGGGTGCACAGTAGGAGAGTCAGGAGAGAAAAGGACATTTTACAGGATGGTGTGGTAGAAGCTATTGGGTTGAAACTACCTAGAAATCCAGAGCAATTTAAATTCGAAGTATAGCAATAGTTAAAATAGAGAATGGACAAACTTTCCCTTGCAAGAACTCCAGGATGCACCAAAAACATGAGCTCTGCTTGTTGCACTCAGCTTTTAATTGGTATAACTTTGATAATGCTGATGGCATAGTAACTGGCATAATCTTCTGTCAGCTATGCGAGCATAAGAGAGGTGAACAGGACCTCACAGTTCATCTAAAGTCTAATTTCTGCAGGGAGCAGAGTGACCACAACACCCACTGAAGAAACTTGAATATGTTGCATAGGCTAGAGTGCTTGAGTTTTATATGCCTTGTGATTCTGTATCTTGCTGACATTATATATGCAGTTTATGCTCAGTTTCTTCATTTTCCTTCATAACATACTCAGAAGCCTTATACCAGACAGCAGCTGCTTTTCAGCCAGATTTGCATTCACTTGCTCTGTTCTAGTCACCTACCAGTGAGAGGCACACACAATTTTGGGTAACTTATCTAGTGAAACTCTTGGTGCCAAGCCCTAAAAGAATAGCTCACAATCTCCCTATTCACCAGCTCTTTATTTGAACTCATTCACTCCAATTTGCCTGAGAATTAACATTGCAACCGAGCTCAAATACTTGGCATCCCAGTCTACTGATTGCTTGGGACCATACATGAAGAAACAATGCTGCCATAAAAATTGTATTCCAGTACCCAACTGCTGTAAAACTTCCTAGTCGACACTCTGTATGGAAGAGTTGGGACTATCTGTCGCTCCATTCATTTCCAGGTGTGCTGAATTCTCTGGGGTAATCTTTAAATCAGCTGAGATTTCATACATCAAAGATGAGGATACATAATTCAAGAGAAGCCACTGAGATAAAACAGTAGCTGTAAAAAATACAGCGTGTTGGTGGTGCCTGGCTTAGCATGTCAAAGAGGGGCGACTGCTGGCGAGCAGTTGCACGCAGTCGGCTCAAGAGCATGCCGTGTGGCAAAGCAGGTAGAGTCGCTGTAAGCTTCATAGGGACACAGGCACTGAATAAGCTTGACACTGTGCAAGTACCAAGTTAGAAGGCACCCTACAGAAAAAAAACAGCAGTAAAGCATGGAATACAAGGCACTCAAGCCTGGTGTCCCTTGGCTGTAGTCGTCGCATGCTAACAACCTCTTTCAAAAACTTTACACAGGTGGTAGGTGTCCCACTGAGATAAATTACCTACTTTCGGTTGCTGAACAGATGGGCAGGGAAGTGAAATTTTAGTTTGTTCATTCCCAGCAGTAACTAGCAAAGATGATCTCAGGCTCTGCAGGATTACTTTTCGATAACCATACACCTGCGGATAGTCCACATTTCTGTCAGAAACTACATAAGGTCACTGATAAGCTACAAAATAAGGCAGGGCATTTAATGGCTCAAGCTACTGATGCTAAGTCTGTCATTCCCACATACTTCTGAATATATTCTAGTTTGAGAGGGGCCAGAAAGTGTACAAAGAGAGACCTCAACAGGTGAGAGAGATGGGCCTACAAGAATCTCACAACATTCAACAATGGGCAACGTGAAGTCCTGTACTTGGGGAGGAATAACCCCAGGCACCAGCACACGCCATGGTCAACTGGCTGGAAAGCAGCTTTTCAGAGAAGGACCTAGTCACTTGCTGTCCTGGTAGACAAAAAGCTGCACATAAGCCACCAAAGGCCAGCACTGCCAGCAGGTCAAGGGAGGTAATCCTTCCTGTCGATTCATCCCCAGCGGGATGCAGCTGGAGTGCTGTGCCCAGTGATGGACTCTCCAGTACAACAGAGACAGGAACACACTCAAGTGAGTCCAGTGAAGGGCAACAAAGATGATTAAGGAATTGAGGTAACTGGCATGAAAGGAAAGTCTGAGAGAACTGGACTGTTCAGCCNAGTCACTTGCTGTCCTGGTAGACAAAAAGCTGCACATAAGCCACCAAAGGCCAGCACTGCCAGCAGGTCAAGGGAGGTAATCCTTCCTGTCGATTCATCCCCAGCGGGATGCAGCTGGAGTGCTGTGCCCAGTGATGGACTCTCCAGTACAACAGAGACAGGAACACACTCAAGTGAGTCCAGTGAAGGGCAACAAAGATGATTAAGGAATTGAGGTAACTGGCATGAAAGGAAAGTCTGAGAGAACTGGACTGTTCAGCCTGGAGCAAAGGAGGCTCAGGGTGATGTTATCAACATGCATAAATACTTCATTAGGGCAGGAAAGAAGATGGAGCCAGATTCTTCTCAGTGGTGACCACTGAATGGAGAAGAGGCAATGGGCACAAAGCGACATACAAGAAATTCCATTCAAATGGAAGAAAAAAAAGCTTTCTTACTATGTAGGTGGCACAGGTTGCCCCGAGAGGTTGTGGAGTCTCCATCCTTGGAGATACACAAAACCTGACAGACACAGTCCTGAGTAGCCTGCTGTAGCTGACCCTGCACTAAGCAGGAGCGTGGAGTAGATCTCCATGATCTCCAGAGGTGCCTTCCAACCTCAGCTATTCTGTGACTTTGTAGTGGAGTATTTCTCTTCATCAACACATTAAATCTCATGGACATATGACAAAAGGGCAAGGACTGACTCACAAGGACCCGACTCTGACTTACCCATTCAGCACAGGCATGGTGCAACCAGGGAAGATTAAAATACCAATGCCTGCAAACCAGGCAGCCCCATAAACCAACCCAAATATTAACCAAGGGCTTCTGCCCAGAAAGGTTTTCAAACCTGACAACATATTTAAACAAGGGTTTTCTCTCCCTTCCCCACATACTTTACCAAATCACTTGCATCTATTCACGTACAAATATAGTGTAGCATTCAACCCCATATGCATTTTTTCTTTTTGAATAAGATGGCCATAGCCACACTGTAAGAAACAGTATAAATATATTTAGTATCTTCATTTCAAGCTTGCAAATATTTTTCTGGCAGAAATTCCCAGTTAACTTTACAGCAAAACCTCTCAAAGGAAACAGAACAGAACTTAAAAAAACCCCAAACCAACAAACCACCACACACTACAAAATGAATGTGACCCAGGGACTTACCCTTCTATGCAACAACACCAGCAGAGTGCACAGAGACAGTGAAGTCCGCAGGGCGTGAAATTAAAATTTTCACACAGATACAATGAAGTAATGATACAATGTTACAACCTTGGCACAAAAATCTTCTGGTTTGAGTAAAGTCAATGTCATGTGGTGTTACGGTTTGTGCACTGGTAGAAATGATCTGCTGCTAAAAAGTTCACTCCTTCAAAACAGAAGGAGTGAAAGCAAGAAAATTGTGCAGATAATTACAACAGGCTTACACATTCTGGTGATCTAGACGTTCCTTACAGTAGTATCTAGCTGTCACTGCAGGCTGAGTTAAGAAAGCACACTTTCCTTTCACGCCTAGAAATCTAGGAGCTGAGATACCATTAGGAGATAGGAAAAAGAAGATTGAGAGAGATTTGAACTTGGCAAGGAAGGGGGAGGGAGAGGACATCTCTCTTATTAGGTCGGTTTGCTGCCTACGAACGAGATGGATATGCAGGTTCCAAATTCCAAGCATATGGATATGAACAGGGATGCACAGAGCAATTAACAGAGTCAAGCAGAAGCTGGGATGAACAGCAGCTGGAGCACTGTTAAAGTCCTTCTAGGAATTGCTTCACCTAATACAGTAAAAAAGGAAGGCAGTGCTGGAACAACATGGGCTCCTCAGCAAGGACAAGGTCATCAGAACAAAAGTGGAGCGTGAAAAATTCCCGGCAGATCCACATAAAGGGACACAGACACAATTACAAGAACCTGTCACATCAGACTCAAGACTTGCGAAGCAAGTTACAAACTGCACCCTTTATACTACCAGTATACCTACATGGTGCAACACTGAATTACCAGATAATCTGCATGGAGCCAGAAGCATTTTATTTCTAAGAGTTTGAAAAAGCCTGCAAACTCATAAATCATAAAGCTGCTTGTACATTATGATGTTTCACAGATACCTGATAGACTGACAGAAGGTCTGAACTATGGGGGGAAAAAAAATACCTGAATTCACTACTACTGCTCATCTCAAACCAAAGTTTCATGATCACAAGCACAGAAGTTATGCACACAAGAACTATTGGTAATGCCTTTCCAGTAACCCTTCTGGAAATGTAAGAGAAAAAGTCAGTCTAATAGTGCAAAGGTCGTTCCTTACAAGGCATGTTTCTCACCCTACTGATCCAAGACGGTACCCACAGAGAAACATACAGCCAAATGTGACTTAATAAAATCTTCAAGTCTTCAGCTTATTAATTTTTTAAAATTTTTCTCATTTCATTCCAGTGATTTCATTAGGTTAGACTTCTTCATCTTTATTAAAAAATAATCAGAACTGAAATGTTTCAATAAACCTAATTTCTGTTTTAAGTAGTAAAAGATGATTCAATGCAGATGAAGCAAAATGAAAGTTAAAAGTACAATGGCATTAGAGGCTTTGAGAATCTCCTTTAAAAGATTTTAAATACATAAATTATATATTAGTACTCTGGAGTGTCTTTGGGGTTTTCGACAGAAAAAAGAATTTTAAAAGCAATTTTTTTCACAATGTTTTCCAGCTGTATGTAACAAAACAAAATCCTTTAAAACTTACGGGTAGGAAGAACCACAGGAAAAATACAACACTTAAAGCATCACTATTAATACAGACAGAACTTACTTTCTACAGGGCAGAAAAAAAAGATACAGTATTATTTTCAGTAAAAGCCTTAATTTGCCATCAAGTTTTCAAATTCTTTCCCTCCCAACATATTCAGACTGAAGGAAATAACTCCCCCATCCCTGAGGGTCATAAATGAAGTACCACTTCATAAACAACACACAATGGATCAAATGATGATATATCACCCCAAATTAGAATCACAGAATCATTTAGATTGGAAAGACCTTAAAGATCGTCAAGTCCAACCGTTAACCCAGCACTGCCAACCCCACCACTAAACCATGTCCCTAAGCACCACATCTACATGTCTTTTAAATACCTCCAGGGATGGTGACTGCACCACTTCCCTGGAAAGCCTGTTCTAGCGCTTGACAACCCTTTCAGTGAAACTTGCACTGAGAAATTTAAATGCTAAATATAATCAATATCTACAATGAAATAAATGGTAAAAAAACCCCAAGAAAAACCCAAATAATGTTTTCCTTTAAGATTATCTAAATGTTGAGGAAATAACTTTAGTGCTCTAGACAAAGGCCATCACAAAGCTAAACTTAACAATATTCAATAGTATATATTTTTTGAAAAGGAAATGTGATCTAGGAAGAGAAAAAAGTCACATCTACAGTAAAAATTGGTGCACTCAGCTTGAACAAAGATCTGTAACCAGGGACTACCCCATCAACTCTTTGCTTCCTTCAAATCTGTGTCAGAAAACTAGAAGGTAAGTTACATAATTCAGGGTTCCCAAAAGTAATGCTGGAAAGCCTACAAAACAAAAACGTATTTAACACTTCAATAGTCTTTACACTGAAATACTGCCATGACTTTCCCTACTCAAATGTGGAAGATACCTTGTTTATTACCCTACCCAGGAAAAATCAGGGACCAAGTCTTCTGTTATTATGTCTCATTGCAATTCCACTTGTGTCAGTGAACAAATTCCAGATATGTAAACACTATGAGATTGAGACTTAAGTCCAGATACTGGGTTTTTCCACATCAGAAATGTCTTAACAACAACCTTAAGAGATGAACATGTAGTTATTTAAAAATCATTATTACAATCCATATATTAAAGATGACTTTAGCTAAAAAGCTGTGCGAGTTAGAGAAAACCACAATGACACTATCCTGGAGCATGTGGAGTTAAGAGCTCAGTAACAACCAGAATTCAGGATACAGGCTACCTGGACTATCTGGGTCTCTGCCTAAACGTTGCATGCTCTGAATGTGTCATCTCACAATCTGACGGCCACTAGTTTCTCCAGTAGACCAGACAATAAAGAATTGTTTCCTATTCATTTTCTGCACCTCTTTTGATTTTATGAACTTTTAAGGTATACAAACATAGCTACCTCTTTTCCAGTCTAAAGAGTCCTAGTCTGTTAGGCTGCTCATTCTGCGAAATCTCTCCCACATCTCAGCAGTGCAATGGACTCTTCAAATATGATGACCAAAGAATAGCAACACACATTACATACTTAAACATCTCTATGGAGTAAAAAATTCCTATAGCAGTCTTTCACTTCAGAAGTGGAAACAACATAAAAATGACAAAGTCTGTTAAAAATAAATTAAAAGGGGCCGTCAAAAAGGTAAAACATCTGCAACTGGCACACATTTGTCTAACAGTCATGCTAGGGCTCCAAAAAAGGACACACAACCTATGGAGAAAAACTTCAGAAGGATGAAATGGAGTCATACCAGTTAAGAAGAACACTAAAGGAGACAGCTACGTCCAGTCAGGTCCAAATAAAGAGAATAGCAAAAACCAAACTGACAGATGAAAAAAAAAAAAAAACCACAAAAAACAAGCCACAAACCATAACAACAACAACAAAAAAAACCCCATAAAGACAAACCCCACAATAAATTCCAGTCAAAGACTAACAGTTATCCTGCTAAAAGCATACGCTCTAATAACAAATAGGAAGTCTGACTATCTGTTAAAGCCAAGAGGAGATAAAATTATAAAGGAGCAGGTAAGGATGACAAGGCCATAACAAGAAAACTCAATGAATATGTGAGGACACATATTCACCAGGCAGGAACTTGAGAAGTTTCGGAAGCCACAGAGGACACAGTGAAAGACCCGTCTCAAGTTGAAGTGTCGTATAAATACATAACAGAACAAATCAACATGAATGAATATTAATAAATTACTGGGATCAGCTAGTACATGCTGAAACTTCTGAAGGAGCTCAGGTATGAAATAGCTAAGCACATAACTAATTGCCTCAGTTCTGGGGCAAATGTAGGTTTTTTTTAAAGTGGTCTGGAATGATGCAGAAATCTACAAATGAAGAGGTTTGATGTTTAGAACAAGCAGATTGATAGAAATTATAATAAAGGATGGATAAACTTGACATATTGACAGAGACTTTATATTAAATCTTAATTCACTGGGGATCTCTACTAGATTTGTAGAATTATTATGCATTCAAGAAAGGAAAATACAGTTTCTATAGTCTATCTGGGGTTCCAAAAGCTCTCCAACAAATCTATCACCAAAGACTTAAACATTGCCATAAACTAAGAGGAAAATCCATTAATGGATAGATAACTGGTTAAAACGCAGGAAATAAAGAGAAAACATTAAAACTGGTCTGCTGTAAAGTGGCCAGGGAGGTCACCAGTGGAGCCTCACAGAAATCTGTTAGGTCCTGAACTCTTTAATGCATTCATAAGTGGCCTAGAGAAAGGACAAATAATGAGATGACATTCGCTGCTGATACTATGCTATTCATGGTAGTAAAACAAAAGCTGGAGGTCTTTAGTGAGGCAGAGAATTAGAATATCATGAAGGGAAAAAAAAAAAGGTACATTAAAAACTGGAAATGGGGCAAATCAAATAGTATAAAGCACTGGCTAATGTCCTTCAGTGACGGAGAGGCAAGAATGTCTTTCATAAGTAGGCAACTCATCAGCTGGAAATAATTAAGAAGACAGAGCTGTGTCTGTCTGCTGGGACCATCTCCTGATGCATGCTATGTTTGACTAGCAGAGGTGGGAAATGACTGGTGCAAGGCCCTGCTCAGACCTCAGAAACACGGCAGTATCCTGGTCACCTATGTTTGAGTTGCAGCATCTCCACTTTATGCCACTTTTTAAAAGGATTCTTTCCAGTTTTCCTCTACCACATTTTTTATTAAGCATGTTACCACACCACAAGCTCACATTCCACTGAGGCAGATGTTGTTCACAATCATACATGTACACATACCCTCCCTCTCCCAGAGCATTCGGTACCTAAGGCCTTTGATTTATAATGTGAGCATTAAAACTGTGTTAATAATCAAAGTACCGACCATGAAGCACATAGGTTAAATCCTGCGTTTGCCTCCAATCCATAATCAAAATATGAATGACAAACAATTTATTTTTAGCTCCACAAATTCATCTAGAAGAGACATAAGGTGTCAGTGCACTTTATTCTAGGTTTATTTTACAATCCTCAGGAAGACAAGTCTCACCAAAAGGTGATTTAGCAGATCCTAAAATAAGTCATCGACCATAAAAGGAGCTGAGGGTAAGTAGCTTAGTTGTCTCAAGATAAGCAAGATGAATTCCACCCTAACTATACTAGCATCAGAGTTAATCATTGTTACTACATGGACTAATCAAGCACGGAGATGCACTGTGCCAGGATCCTGCCCTGAAGAGTTTACAGCTTGCAAAGTCCAGGCAGGTGAAGGAGAGAGAAAGAGGGGAATACATTAACAGATAAGCAACTTGGTGGAAGTATGACAGAGCCATCTTTTGGGAGAATGGTTTCTTAAAGTAAGATGTGATTATTCTGTATATTATTACTAAATTCCTCCCACCTCAAAAAAAACCAAAAAAAAAACCAACCCAACAAACCAAGAGGATACTCCTCAGAAGGAGCAGAGAAGTGACTACAGTGCTAGGAAGAGAAACATGCAGAACAGTTCTTTAGAGAACGGTGAAGAGAGGAACCAGGACTGGTCTTAATTTGCTAAGCTCTGTAGAAAGAGTCACCACAGTAATTCCAAGAAAATGTTTAAAAGTTACAACACAGAGCACTCAGAGTATCAGTGGAGGAATAAGAGATAGTCAAATCAGGTTTTCTTGACAAAGTGGCAAAGCACAACACAGAAGGAATCTGAAAATACTTTTTAAAGAAGAGTTTTGAGACTAAGTTTTCATTGCTGTGATTGTAAGTGCAAACAGGAATCACATCCAATGAACCAACATTCACTTAAGATTTAACATGGTATTTGAGAACCTGCAAAAGCACAGAGGGGGAAAAAAGTTAAAAAAAAAGTAATTAAGATAACAATGAAAATGATGGTAAGAAGCAGACTTAAAGAGTTAAGGCAGCTTCATAATATGAATTGTAGTCTATTTTCCTTTGCTTATTATTACTTTCAAACTACAATCAAGTTATTGTCATACCACTGAATGATGGAAACCTTGCCAACTACTTCAAAACTGACACATTTTCTGTTGCACTGAACATTCCCAGAAGACATTTCCCCTCATTTTAATACAAAAACCTGTCAGATCCACAGAGCTGAATGAAAAAATGTGTAAAGGAGGATATGTAGCTGTAATAGACCTCCCCCAACTAGTCAACTTTGGAATAAAAGATGATCAAAAAAGACTCAAAGATCCAGTGCTAGATTAATGCAAATATCTGTCTGTTTGCAAGTGTACTTTTTGATTAAACTGGCATACATCAAGTACAATTAGAAAGGTTATTTATAACTAAGAAATACATAATTCTGCATTTTAATGAGGGTGACAATTACAGCCAACAGTTGCTAATTAACATTAATCCTTTTGCACTGCAATTCAGAATTTCCCAATATGATTTTCATTGTCAGCTACGGACACGCCAAAACTGTTATCACAAAGCAGCTATTAGGTAGGCTGCTTTGACACAAATAGGTGTTCCTGTTATACACAGTAAAGAAAAAGGAGCTGATGATGTGTTAAATTTGATAACCTCAGATGTAAATACAGAATGTCATTTCAAAATTTACTTGATGTCTACAACACAAAATATAATCAAGGCTTATCGTTTTCATGGCTGAACCCAATTCCAAGTTTCCCAAGAGCCAGGCTTCAAAAATGAAATCTGATTTCGACACAAACTTGAAATCTCCCATAGTTAAATTTGGTTTTGGTCCCAGTCCTGGGTCCACATCTGCATTTCACCCCTGGGACTTCAATGCTTTTAGTGGTTGTAACTGAACAGCATAAATAAGGAGCAGTGTTTGCCCAGTTGGTATCAGTTTCTGAAGCAAAACTCTGGAGCAAATACTGAAGATAGGAATGACTACTACTCACTAATTTCCTACCACAGCATAGCCTTATTGCAATTTTTTTTCTAACATAGAGTATCAAGAAAATTTTGGTTCTCAAAACCACCAAATTTTAAATCCTAATCTTCCAAAATTGCTCTTACGTATTTCTATTCATTAAGAATTTCTCTGTAAAACAAACGCCAAGTCTATTAAACTGTTGACCTAATTAAAAGCTTCTATTTCTGACAGCCACAATCTAAAAGAGATATGATTTAGATTTGTTATGTGTGTCTTTCCAAAAGAGAAGTTATCTCTGTTTTAGCCTCTCAGCCATTGTCTTTTCACAGAGAAGCACTAGAAAACTACCTAACAGTAGTGGTCTTTAACAGGAAGAGAGACCTGGTCCAAACACCATCAGAGGCACAAGATAATAATGCAGCCACTAAATAAAGCCTTTAGAAGAGTGCTGAGATGCTCACCATCTGGGTCAGGCAATTGGAGTGGGATCAATGTCAGATATAAGTAAATGAGAAGGCAGAAAAGGAGAATTGTGAGCACTAAGCAAAGAAACCTATAATGCACTTCTTACAAAGCGCTGTAAAATTCACATTTATTTTGTAAGTATGAGATAGATGGGTTATTTCTACATACAGAGGTGCCCAACTAAAATCAAGATAAGTGATATTAATGTCCTATGGTCAGTATTATTGAACCTCGAAAGCAATAAACTATGAGTCGATAAATATTACATTTGCAACATAGTTAACATTCTTCTACTGTCTCTGGCACTTATTACACATTGTAACCGCAAGTCTACAATACATTATTCATATTTGGGGTGTCACTGAGTGATGGATTGCTGTAAGAGAGGCTGTCCTTTAAATAAATCAACAAATAAAAATGCAAATGTTAACATTTTCAGCCACAACTTTTTCCATCTTGAATGGGGAATGAAAATTTCACATTATATCGACAGCCAGCAGAGAGAACAATTAACAACCTACACTGTGAATAAGAGAGATTAATTTGCCAACGTCTGGTTTTATCACTTGCATGTGGAACTATATTGGACTTTTTGTGCTGCTGGTTTTCTCAGGGAGTAGGCAAAACTTGCGTCTCCTACCACGCTCAGCATCAAACTCACCACCCCACTCCAAACACACTTTTAAACCCTTTGAATGTTCCTAAGTTAGATCTGGAATGAAGTTCTCTCCTCATCATCCTCCTTTTTAATCTTGAATGGTGTCTGTTCTGAAGGGGAAAAATGAAATAAATCTATTTCTTTGGCACTGCTTGCTTACACTAAGGAACTTCATCGTATTGTCTAAGAGCAGAACCATATTTAAGCATCCAACATGCACGGATCTGAAAGACAACTGCTGTATAAGTAAGGCAAAAGCTTAAATCTCATCACTGTCATATTTCCTAACACTCAGCATAACAGATCTACTCTAGACTATTCCAGTGTGCATTATTAAGCATACAACTCTGCACATTATATTTTACATCAGATATTAATTTGCTTAAAAGTCCCTGAATACACATTCACCTGAGATGTGCTGGGCAATTGGGTAAATAGTTTTGTTTTTAAAATGTCCCTAAACACAAATTTACACAATACAATCTGTTTATAAAAACTCCAACAGGCCACTGTAGTCTAACAGATAATAATATAGCTCAAATATAGTATTCATATTGCAGAAACTTCTAAATCACTTATTTTAATGGCTACAAGAAACTTCACTCCAAGACAATGCATTCAGCTAGCATTAAAGCTCTGATTTAAAACCGCAACAAGAAAACATAGGCTTAATGCTGAAATCCCAGACTATCATTCAATCCCTTAATTTACCTAACTGTTCTTAAATTCACTTCTTACATGCCCAAAGTGAAAAATGTTACAGGAGAATTATCTGTTTCCATGGTGAGCCGAACAACCTTTGCTTGTGTCTTTTTAAGTGCTTGATTATCCGCAGTGTTACAGGACTTAGTGCGCCAAACTCAACACTACAACTGTTTCTGCGTGGGGAGAGCCTGACAACTGCACCAGGGCTGTAATCAAATTAAACGGTCTTTCACAAGGCACAATTTACAACACTTTAAAAAAAAAAAAAAAGAATAGCTTAATACTTTGATTTAGAGAAGTTTCATTTCTCTTTTGCAACACAACACTTACGTTGCTGAAATCAGTACCTGATTATACCTAAGGTAAGATCTAGTTTACGTTAAAACTTCTTCATTACTAAATGAAAGAGAATGAATACCACTACCTCCCCTTTCCAGCTTCCTTCCAGCTTACAGCCAAAACCCAGAATCTTTCTTCTAGGCAAACAATTGTTCTGAAAAAGATGTCCCTGGTCACCAAAAAGGTAATGTTTAAGATAGCCAGAGGAACTATGCTTCAGGGGGTAAGGAATAAACTTACTCTTCCAAATTTCCTGGCCCCAACCTTGCTTGTGAATTTTTTTCCAATCTATCAACTTTGGTCCAGATAAATAAGCACATGGAGTAGAAAAGCTTTCCAGACCTGCTGAGAACATAATTTCAAGGGCCTCACGCAGGTGTAGACACTTGGCTTAAGAACATTGGATAACCAAACATGCAATGCTTGGCTGTATTACAAAAGCAGCGACAGGCATGCATAGAAGCATGATGGGCAAGCAAATCCACTATTAGCCCAAATCAGGATGCCAGATAAAGAAATGTTATTTTTCTTTCAGAGGTATGACTGAAAACACCTTGTGCACAATCATTCTGCAAAGTCTGGTCATTCTACAGGTCTGGCACTAACGTTCTCAAAGCACATGCCTTTACCTTCTAGGGACACTTATTTCTTGTCTCAGATGTGATTCATTCCAAGAGAGAGAAGAAAGTAGGACTGCAGCAATTCTTCCTCAAGCAGGAGGAGCTGTAAAACACACTGAAGCCTCCGGCTGAGCCCTGCCAAGACAGGCTATCAAGCCAACGCATCTTCTACCTGCCATGCCTGCTTATCCAGCCAGCCCTCCCCAGAAGCTGCGCTAGCACCCTGATGCCTGGCGCTGGCAGGGAGCTTCTGTTGCTTTCCAACACCTTCTCCCTGGCAGGCTTTCCATTGCTGCTACTGCCGGGTGCCAGGGTTTGTGCTAGTTAAAGCTGGCACAAACATGAGTTGAATCTAGTCCTATAAATTTAAATAGTCAAAAGTAATTAGGTTTACATGTACTGCCGAATAAATAAATTTGCTCTTAGGCTAGGGCTTTGTGCTGCAAGTTTTAGGCCTGTGCCAACTGTTGTGGTTAAGCTGTTAGCCCCCCCCAAATCACAGATTATAACGAACATGCTGACAAACCCTAACTTTAGTGGCACAAAAGCAGCAATAATTCTCAATATTGATTAATTTAGTTAGTTAAACCTGCAGTCTAAGCTTATAACCATTCAGTGATAAATTGAGACTGACCTGCTGCCCAAGCAGGTTTTTTGATGAAGGATAGGATCAGCTTTAGGTCTCCACAGAAATACTTGTCCATTTACCATTTTCAATTAGGGAAGGCCATGAGTAAGGGAAAGCACAACATGGCTGCTTAAACTGGTCAATTATACTTACAGCACCAACAGAAAGAAAGAAAATGAGGAAGCATGGGAGAGAGCACCCCAGAAACACAGGATTTTTCAAAATGTGTCATCAATTGGTAAAATAAACCTTTAAGGATGACAGTTAATCGGTCTCCTTTTACCGATCATTTTATCAGATATGATTTCTAACACCATGTTTCAACAATTATTTTACTCCCCTCTGTGGAAAAGAATGGACCATCAATTCTAGAATTCCTTTTTCCGAGTAGTTGTTGTATGATGTGAATAATTACATCTACTCCTTGTGCTTGAATAGAATCTCAACTTATCACTATTGGACGGTATCAAGCAGTATCTTTACACACTCTTTATCTGATATTACCAGCTAGCAAAGGTAACCCATGCTTCTAAGAGAAATGCTTAGGCAATCCTGTGGTTTCTGTTTGTTTAAACATAGTTACCTGTGGGAAACAGAGCCCAATCTATCTCAGTTCTTAAATCCTCCCAGAATTTCATCTCTTCCTTCAGAAGAAAAAAATAAGTGTTTCTATAGCAAGTAAGTACAAATTTGTCAATATTGATAGTGTTTTTTTCACCTATTATATATCACAAGTTCTCTCAAAAGACAGAAATAAACTGCCAGCTGCTGCCGAGAATACAAGGATGATATCAAGCATAGGTTTTCCTCGTCCACTGGGCCAAGAAAAGATTAAATCTGACTCAAGCCCTCTTGTTCTCCAAGAAACATTTAACTCTTCTTATGAACAGCTATACATTCTTGTCATCCCACTGCAGAAAGTCATCTAACAAGTGGTGTAAAATACAGCAAATTCGTACAATAATCTGCATTTACTTTGTTGTTTAACTAAAGATTTTATTATGAAAACATGTGGGATATGATAAAGACAAGCAAAGATTGTATGTTGGTTTTCTAGGCACTTATCACTAGAATTGTAATCCTGCCTAAAGAAGGCAAGTTGTTTTTAGACTCGTAAGTCTAACAACAATGCTGCTTTCTGTTTCTCCATTGGAGCATAAGTGATAATGCTGCTTTTCCAGTGCATTTAGTGCAGATATATAGTACAATCAGGAACTGCTGACTTAATGTGATTTTGTTGCTTGTCATTAAACATAAAGTAACTCCAGTACAAAACATTTTAAAAGAAATGTCATTTGATAAAATGGAGGGGGAGGGGAGGCGGATTAAAATCTTCAAGTGGGTTTAAAACCTAACAGGGGTTAACATCATCCATTCAAATTATTTACAAATGTATTTAATGTGCCAGGACTTTGAACATAAAATACTTTCTGTTCAAAATCTAAGTAAAGTTAAAATGTTAGAACTTGGCATATTCACACTTTTCTTATTCTAACAAGCAATTTAAGGCTTACTATAAATGTCAAAAGAATACGGTAGTTTTTAGTTTATATTATCCAGCTCATGCTAATATGAAATATCATAGAAATTCAGCCACATCCCTGCATCTAGCAGAATCTGATGGTTGCGTTTGCAAAATCTTAAACCAGAGATTACCTTGAAGTGTCATGCTGGATTGGCGATGTGGCTGTGGTTGCAAGCTGTTTGCTGCTGCCCATCAGCACAGGAGTTGTGGCTGCATCCTTCCTAGGTCCTGAAGTTGCCCCTGTGAAATGAAGACAAGCCAGACATCAGAGGCTAGTAAGTTTTGGACAGATATTTCATCATTCTGTGTTATTACAGGACACTGGGACTAAAAGTTGCAACATTTTTGGAGTGTCATATACATACAGTGAAATGGCAAAGAACTCATCAGTTGACAGTACTGTGCATAGCATGCATTTTGGGATCATGTAGAATCCAATCTGTAGAGTAAGTCACACTCTACAGCTTCCATCTTACTGCCCACAGTTTGACAAACTTGCACGGTGATCATTTCTTAGAGTGGTCCACAAGATTCAGCTTGGTTTAAATGCAGTTCTTGTGACGTCCTCGTCATGAAGATTTTAGTTTTCCAAGCGTAAATCTCACGATAACAGTATTTTGCTTTCAAAAAAAAATAGAACTGTTATCCATTCCTTCTTCCCCCTCAATAACTCTTGAATTACAAAATAATCTAGGTACAAAGGTAAAGTTTGGAGGTCATGTATTCCAGTCCTCCATTCAAAGCAGGGCCAACAAGATCAGGTTTAAGGCACTTGTCCAGTTAGGTTTGAATGTCTCCACTGATAGTAAACCAACCTCTCTGAGCAACTTCTCTGGATCCAGTGTTTGACCACCCTCACAATGAAAAATGTTTTCTGTGTTGCTAATCAGAATTTCTTGAGTTGTAATTTTTTCCCATTGTCTCTTTCTCTGTTGATGATGACTTCCAAGAACAGTCTTATTCCCTCTCTCTACACTCTCTCCTTAGGTACCTCAAGAAAGCAGGAAGATCTGTGCTGAATCATCTCTTCTTAAGGCTGAACGCACACAGCTTTCTCAGGCTCTCCCAGTAGGCCATTTGCATCAGCCCCCTAACTGTCCTAGTTGCCCCTGCTAGACTTCCTAGTTTGTCAGCGTTCTCCTTCCCCCGTGGAGTCTCAAACTACAGGTACAGTCTCACCAGAGCTGATCAGAGAGGAAGTGTCACTTCATCAACCCAATGACCACAATTTTGCTATTATGTCCCAGTATGAGGTTGCGTTACTCCATCACACACTGCTGACTCATGTTCAACTTGCTGTTCAGCAGGACACCCACTTCTTTTCTAGAAAAACTGCCTTCTAGGTTGGCAGCACCCAGCTGGTCTTATTACATGAGAAATATCCAACCCAGTTGAAGGAACTACATTTCCCTTTGTTGAACCTAAGCAGGTTTCTGTCAAACAATTTTCCTAGCCTGTTAAATCCCTTGAAAGGGCCCTACCCTCCAGCATACTGACCACTTCCCCAGTTGATGTTGTCTGCAAACTTGCTGAAGCTGCATCCTGTCCCGCTGTCCAGGCTGTTAATGATAAGCAGTTAACCACTAGCAACCATCTGTCAGCTGGACCGATGACAACCCTCTGAAGCTGACAGTCCAGCCAATTTTCCACCCATCGCCCACCCACCGGAGAAGTGGGTTTTATAGATAGGATTTAGTTAGACAACTTGCACGCAGTCAGAGACCAGTGCAGTAGGCAAATTAGGAATAATTTGATCTACTACACAAAAACCTATGGGTTTGGGCTTTTTTAATCTAGCCTCATTAGTTCTGTCCAACCAACATCACTTAACTAAATAGTAAGTATAGGGAAAACTACAAGTCTCAGCAAAAATGAAAGTCAAATCAGTGTTTAGCTCCAAGTAATTCTGTTATGCCTACAGATTTATCAGCTCTGTGAACGGCAACATTATCTACCATCCATGCCGAAACATGAAGCAAAACAACAACGTTGTAATTCCAGCTTCAGCACAAAATTTACAGATGTCCAAGGGATTATGATTATTTAAAATACTGCACTGATTTAAGATGTATACAAATACATACAATCTAATAAAACTAAATATTTTAAGGTGTATTCTAGGGAGGCTAACAAAAAAAAGGGGTTTTATCACCTTGCTACAATGCATTGTGCAGTGAAAAAAATCTCGCCTAACAAAGAGTTAATTATCAGTGAAGGAACTCTTAGAAATATCATGGGGATGTATGTTGATTGCGTGTCCCTGGTAACTTGATAATATGCCAATCCATGATGAGAAGAGTGTGTATGCATATAAAGACTAAAGCCTCTTGCTTAGACTTTTGGCTTTATGATTGAATAAGAGATATTTAGAAATCAATTCACATGACAGTGGAATGAAGCAGCTGGATTTTAAGAAACTAATACTGAAGTAATAAAAACCTGGTGAGCATGGGAGAATATATTCAGTTCCTAATACAAGAAAAGGATGGCACACTGTCAATATACTACGTTCATAGCAAAGTAGATGTATTTCTCTGAAAAAGAAAATATATGGACTCAGAAGTGGCCAATACAGCCTCAAGGGGACTGTTCAAAGACACAAGTTTGAAAATATTGCCTGGGCTAGAAATGGAAAACAAGAAAAGGAACGAAGTAGGAATATACTGAAGCTGTTAGGCTGTACAGACATAAAACAGGAGTAGCAAGAAATCTTGAATAAGTGCATATCTATGCAAAAAAAATGTTTAAAAATACATCTTGAAAAAGGCATGCAAGTCAGTTGAGGAAAAAGAAACACCAAAGAGCAAGCAGGACTACGAACATACAAAGAAGATTAAATCAATAATAATCCCAAAATGGCCAAGCTACTAATAATTTTAAAATATACTATAACAAAAAATAAAGAAAAGGAATATTGGCAAGTAGGGCATAATGAAGACAATGTTGATGCATAATACCTGCCTATATAAAGCTGGTGAAAAGAAATTATCAGGGGGAAATAAAGAAGATACAAATTCTTTAGTCTGAAGGATACATATTTCAGGGCTGAAGGGAATTAGTTAATGAATTTATGAAGTGACTTGTAATTATTTATGAAAAGTCATAGAGAACTGGGGTGATACAAATGACAGCAAATTAATTAGATTTGCAGGTGTTGGAAGACACTATGAGAATGGAGACCTTGCAGATGATCTAGAGAAGCAAGAAACATGGAAAAAGAATAGACACATTTACCCTTTAAAGAAAAAAAAAAAAGCTCATACATGGTGCAATAATCTAATTCTGACACCAATGGAGAGAACCTGGAGTAGCAAAGAACAGCAAAAACCAAACTAGATGTAATCTTGCATAGCAAGCTACCCCCAAAGCAATTACAGTTGTCTTGTAAATGGTAATCTTAAAAATACTATTTTGAATTTGGTTAACTTGGTACAGGAATGATTTAAAGTAGATTAAAGACTCATTTGAGAAAATTCAAATAGCTGTATATTTCTGCTTGAGAAACAGACAACTAAAACATGAAGAAAGTGGGGAAATACGGCCGTCCACATTTTGAAAGTGTAAACACTAAGAATGAAAAAATATGGTTGAGGCTGGTTCAAGCACTAATGGGATGAAAGGAAGCAAAGGGAAATCTAGGTTGATAATCATGAAAGAAATCTTTATGAATTGAGTAATACTAATATTCATAATACTTAACATTTATATAGCACTTCACATCTTCAAAGCGCTTCACTAATACTAACTAATTGCTCTATTCGATTGTAGGGAAAAGTCTTCCCTCAAGGGAAGAAGTTCCAGATTCTGAATCCCTAAGAAGCTACGTTAGAAAACCTACTGAAAAACAAACACTATATAGAAAAATCAGCCCCTGGAAAAGTACAGATTCTATAGCTAAAATAATTTTCCTTCTCTGCTTTTTCTTTTACATATGGAAAGCTATGCATGCTATCCAATATCATGTAGACGCTATGTCCCCCAAAGAGATACAAAGGGAAAAATAGTTCTTTCTTCGTTTCAGTGCAGAGATATTTCAGGAAGGATGTGAAGAAGATGACTTTAAACAGAAATGTAGAGAAGTGCCCGATTTTGCAGAATGCAATGGATAGAATCTAGTTTAGTTTCCCAGCCCAAAAGCAAAATTTTCTAGGGCAGAAAGGAAGAGAAACACACATTTCTGTACTCCAGTGCTTTTTAACTAGACAAGTTGTTAGATTTTAGTACAAATTGACATAGCTGCTGGTGACACCAATAAAAACAATTTACTGCTGAAAAGAGCTAAGACTTGAGGATTGCTTTGTCTGCTTAAAGTTTTGCTGGTAAAACTAAACAAGTTTGGCTACAAGACACAAACACCTGCTAAAGCACAGGAATAAAAATTAAGGAGCAAACAGAAATAAGAGACAAAAAAAACCAGTGAGAGAATAAAAGCTGATTGCCTAAGCTGATCCAGTAAGCCTCTATCCTGGAAAGAGAGCAGAAGTGCCCCTTTTACTCCATGAGGTGACGGGACCAGGTTAACAATACTCTTCTACCAATCACTAAACATCTGCAGGGTGAAAGGAAAAGTGGGTTTATCAGGAAATCACTCCTTCCAAACTCACTGCACTCACAGTAAGTGAGCAGTCCAGTCCTGTGGGCAGTAAAGCCTTCCACCATTCCAGCATGGGAACGGTTTCCTGATTCATCATTTCATCTTCTAAAAGAAAAAAGAAATCTAAGACAACAAAGGTAGTTGAACAAGGAACACCAAGATCTGGTACAGCTGCCTATGTCGCTGTGGAGGGACGCTATCATGAGTTGCATCATCCCCTACATACACCCACTGTTTCCAGTGGTACAGGGAGATTATATAGTAAACCCAAAGGCTCACGCCAAGACTGGCATTGCACTAAGGTGTGCTTGGAGAGAGTCCTCATCCTGAAGAATATGCAATTTAAATAGACAAGGCAGATCAAGGCATAAGAAAAATAAACTTCTGTAACAATAGGTTAACATCTGACTGTCCAGAAGTTTTCAGTGGACATGTTTCTGTACACAGTGTCCAGCACTGCTGTTTTCTGACCACAAGGCCACCTTAAGGTATGTGGCTAAATAACATCAAGTTTCATGCCTCAGGATGTCATCTTGTTGATTTCATTCCCCTTTCCCACATCGTATGGCTTAGCTAGAGCTCAGGTAAATGCACTGCAGTAGAGGGATCACTTCATATTGATACAACAGGTACTGTACACAGACAGTAGACCCCCGGCTTGCTCACTCAGCACTCTGACACAGTAAAGCAAATACTGTATTTTTATAAATTTCACCACAAAAAACATTGTTAGCATCCCTTGTTTTGTTTTTGCAAGATGCTACATAATTGCTTCCTAGTAAAAAAATAAATTCTGAAACAGAAATCCCAGGTCAGCACCAGATGGGAAGATCCAGCAGAAGCAAGGACAGAAGCAGCTAAGCCCAGAGCTAACTAGAATTAAGAAACTTGACATTGTGCCCCTGGTGATCCCCAAAGATGGAAAGAACACTACACAACTATGTGTATATGCTTGTTAAAGGAGCCCAAACATATAACAGAGGGAAGCCAATTAAAAAGGTACTAAATACAGAAGACTTCAACTTCAGTGATTAGTGCTAGGTAATTTGCCTTGTGATAAACAAGCCATTCAAATCAGTAATAGACCTGAGGTTGTTCCACAGCTTGAAAGCATTTCTCTGAACTTTATCTGGTATCACAGCAAGTGCCAGTATGTATAAGTTAAATTTTGCCATGCAGCTCTACATCTTCAAAGCTAGCAATCCCCGGGTTGGCGAAAGATTCCCACCATCTTCAGACATTATGCTGACCACTACAATCACTCAATTGGCATAGGTGCAGCTCAGGTGCTATGTGCAATAGCCAGGTGCAGCTTGTAACTTCCCCTAAGTACTACAAAATGACATGAATGAATGAAGGAGAGGCCAGGCTGGATTTTCTTCCCCCGAATCTATGGAAAATAAATTACTTTTTGGGGACTATCCCTATCCAAGGAACAAAACCCATCATCCAACTGTGAAAAAATCTCAACTTCATCACTACAGTATTGAGAAGGAGGGGGGAGAAGGAAGAGGAAAAGAGAAGAAAAAAATAATGATAGCTGAAAAAAACATAAAAGAAAACCATCAGTGAAAATTGCCCCTGAAACTTTGCAGAATTGTAACGGCTTTCTCTTGCTTAAATTGATTGGTGTAGCAATGTTATAAAATGACTATTAGGATTCATTGTGCACAACAGAAAGTGTGAAATGTCAGCAGACTATACAGCAAAAGTAATGGGTCCTGAACCCCTGTTAGTCAAAAATGATTTTGTTTCAAATTAGAAATTGATTTTTTTGGACACAAGCCCTTTACAGGCTTCCAACTTTTGTAGCTGTGCCTTGGAAGAGATTAACCTCAGCCACTGTTTGGGTCCAGGCTGATGATACCCTTTTGAAAGTTTCTTCACAGGGACTGCTTTTTAATGTTGGTACGGTCTTAACCAATAACACAAGTTATTTGTTCCTTTGAGAACTGCACCACATTTCTTCTCATTTTGCCATTTTCTTTATTTTTATGCTGACATATACGGCAAACTAGCTGACAAGTTAAAATAAAAAAAAAGCTAGCTCATAATTGAACCGAGGATTATGTTCAAGGCTCCACAGTGAAACATCCAAGCTGTTTTTGTTCCCAAGCTTTTCTCTTCCTAAGAAAGACAGCTTCTCTGCTCCTTCAGTGGAGGTACTAAGCTAAGAGCAGGATAGATTTTAGCTGCACAGACATCCCTGTGTGGCAAAATATCAGGTTGTAATGGTGGAGCCATTACTTAGGGAGGAAAAGAATGTGAAGAAGATTACATTTCAAGAGCAAGCCCCGCTGCACTTATTCTCTGCTTGCTGGGAAAGGAAAAAGAATTGTTGAAGTAGTTCTTGGAGATTAAAGGGCTATTTTTTTCTTTTCCATCAGGAATACCAGCCAAGATCACTTGTTATTTACAAGGCTTTCTATGCTTTTTATTACTTTAAATGTAGCTACCTTCTCTTGCGTTGTTTTAAGCAGCCTGCAATCCTCTCCCTCTAATTCTGCATTTTACTGGTACGCTCTTGAACACATATATACAATTTCTAAATTCCATCAATAATGGCCCTGCAATACAGTATGCTTCCCCTTACCTTTCCTTGACTTGGTGCCTTCCCTCTTGGTTTGCATCAGAAGGGTTTGCCCATCTTTCACGTTTGCACATAAACCAACCACTTTCTTCCCCAAACTGCTACCACCACTGTTGCCTGGTGTTCTGGAGGTTTTGCTCACTGGAGGTGTCCTTGGAAAATAATCTTCACATTTCAACACTGGTATGCTGTGAGGAAAGAAAGATCACACTCTTACATGACACATTCAGCCCTTTTAACACTGCACCCAGCCCTCTCCCCAGTTTTCACTCTCCAGAAGTGGAACCGCCATGCTGCTTTATCAGGAGTCTTTGGTTATCAGCAGCTGGCAGCACTCTGACAATTGTATTTGGAGTTTTGTGGCATTTGGCACATTCCCTAAAACATTAGGTCCTGGATTTCCTGAGTGGTTAGGACAGGACAAGTGGGATGCAGATAGGAAGATACAGATGAAGATATTTTGTCCAGCGAGTGAAGTTGGAAGAAAGAGTAGCTAAAAAAATTCTCACTTTGCTAGGATAAAGGTGAAAGAGAAGATTATGTGAAGAGAAAACTGGAGTTGTGGTTTGCAGAGGGGAAGCAGATGATACGTTGATTCAAGAAGAAAAGGGATGACAGGAGATGAGACAAAAAGAGGTGAGATGAATAAACAGAGGTACTTGTAAGCAGGGTAGAGAATGTACAAGCAAACTGGTGGGAGAGTATCTGTTGCAGCAAGTGCAGCAGTCTGAGTAAGAAAAGAGAAAGCTAACCAGAACTTTTATGGTTCAAGACGACCTTCAGCACAAGATCATAAACACTGCACAGATAGAGCCAGAAGAAATTTGGTGATGTGGAGCAAGCGTGTCTTCAGTCTCTGCAGACACAGGCAATCACAAAACATTTTGGGCAGACAGGAGGCTATGGAGACTCATCTTTCTCTCAGTAAAGACAACTTACTGCTTTCAAATTCTGCTCTCTGGGAAACAGCTACTGTTGTAAATGAGGATTCCCAACATATATACATCATAAGCCCAGTCACTGTTATAACAAGATATTTAAACCATTAAAAAAAAAAATCTTTAGAATATCCACAGGAAGGAATACAATTCATCCCAAGATTATACTGCTGTACTTGCAAATATGGGAGTGACATACAGCTTTCCTAAGTTAACAGAAGATTAAACAAATCTTTTTCCTGTTTAAGCACCAATTTTACATGGGCAACCCACAGATTGCCACTGAGTTTGTATTATTTGGGATACAGATTTACGGAGGTTGATTCACAAGAATCTTTTACCTAAAAAGCTTACACTACTGACGTTAGTCTACATCTGAGGAAAAGCAGATATCTGATGTTCCCATCAGAAAATGATAGCTAAATTAAGTTTCAAATCAATGTGCTGTATAAGCCATTGTTTAATAGGGCCTGCTGCACCTGTTGGACAATTAGTATTACTCCTGTATTATTAATGCACACATTATATAATGGCTTATGACCTGTAATAACTGGCTGAAGTGTTGGATAAAACTTCTCTGAATAACCTCCATTTACTTTAGGTCTTCAAACTGTGTTGTCACTAATAATACTGCAAAGTGTTATTCAAATTTATGGTGGACTAAATCAGTATCTTATCTGAATTACATGAAATTACTAACCTACTAATTCCTGCAACTCAGCGTACAGCAAGAGGTGGGTTTGGACCCTAATAATTGTTTAAAGAGGCTTAAAGATGTAATACATGACGAGATTTCTCTGATAATATAGGACTTGATGCTCTATTTGCATGTACACGGATGACTAACAGCATTTAAAAACAGTGAGGTTGTGATCATTTGGATGCTTTCTGAGATTTTAAAGTACATTTAATTACAACCAACAGATCTTCTGTGAAGACAGTGACCTTTGGCTCGTAGTCAAGGAGGCGATTACTCCACTTGGTTCACCACAATACCTTTTACATGGTGCAGTTACCTCTAGAGAATACAGAGTTCTGGTTTAAAAAACACTATGGCAGCGGCAATTCAAACAGAAACAGACACCAAGAAGTTGTTACAGAAGCTAATTTTTGAGGAAATAACAAAAGCAAGTGTATTTGCATTTACAGCTCACTAAACAAATAATTAGAGCCTGGGTCTTTAGTATTTAATAACAGAAAGCTCACACTAAAGTTTTGCTCAAGTAAGGATACAGAGTCCAATCTTAACATGACAAACACTTAATCCTAGAGCTATGCAGACCAAGGAGGGAAAGAGTTAATACAGAGATACAAAAATTCGATAATTAACAATGTACTAAAATTAAACAAAGAAAACATAAGGAAAAAAAAAATCTATTTCAGAACACAGTTACTCATTCACCTGTGGAATAATTAGTAAAATGATTGATGTGACTATTGCAACCTGGAAAATTTAAAACTAACACACAGTCCAAAGGGATCAGTTATGTATAGCTGGAGACTAAGCGACATAACAGGTCCTTCTCTGTTTTCAAATCCAGCAATCCATTACATCATTCAAATGCAGCATGGTTAGTAGGACTTCCTGCAGAGCACCACAATATCCGATGACTTTTGATGCTATTCCATGAAACTACACAACAGAGAGGACTGTCTAAATAAAGACCTTATTAACCTAGCTAAGCTACATACTCAGGCAGGAGTAGTAGAGTAGCATCGCCAGAAAAGTGAGTCTCAGCACTGCTGCCTTCTTATCGAAGTACATGGCCAACAAAGGAAAACACACCTTGAACAATTTTTCCATTTTGTCTGAGCCTCGTATCGCGATATCCCTGCTGAGCGTGAATGGTAAATTTTAAATGTCATTCAGGACCCATTGAATACTGCTAGTATTTGCATTCCTTAAAAAGTAGAAAAACATTAACCTTTTGTTTTATTGAATTAAAATGCCATGGAAATGCTGATGTAGTCTTCAGAGACTGAAATACTTTTACAAAGAAGAATAGCTGTCATTTATTAGACACAAAGAACAATTACTTGATAGGATGCTTTCTGACAAAAAGCAGATTGGTATTCTCATCATAGAAAAGGCATTGTAAAAAAACCCAGCACAGACCTCTGAGACTTGAATAATTTAAAGCTGCATTTGGTGCAATTTGAATTTTTCTTTAGGGAGGCAAAGTTAAATACCTTTAATTTGTTCTAATTATTTCAAATTTGCAAGTTAATTATGGCTGATCATTAAATAACAAAAAGGACTATCGTCTCCATAGAGTTTTACCTCCTACCCTCTGCATTACTTAAGCTAGATTTTAGTATGCATGAATTAACTTTCTAAATAATCACACGGTTTGACTAAATGGCTCAGTAAAATGAGCTCTGATCCTCAGAATAAGCATTAATGGACATTAGAAAGGCTATTGGGACCCATGTTACTTACATTATAAGTATTTTTAATGGGGTCTTATTTACTAATCTTTATGTACTGTTCAAGTTAGGGCACCATATAGTTACATTATTCTGCTTTAATAGAGGAAAGTCAGTTCTTCAAGATGCTAAAACAAATGTCCATTTAGAGCCAACTAAATTCATTTTTAAATTAATGCAGGAAAACTCTGATAGAATTTAACTTGGTTTAGCTGCTCGTCCTGATGAATCAATCTAACATAATGGTAGCCTTGGTCTGCAAATGGAGTTTTACAGATCTATTTGAATCACTAAGCAACTCAGGCAGCTAAGACTCTTGCCACAGAGTAGCATTTACTATCAGAATGTGTACACCCACGAGGTTTCATCTCTTGCGTGCTCTGCACCTAGTGCTCATTGGACAGGTTCCCAGACATTGATCCCAAATTTGGATGTTCACCTTTCACTGAACTCTGATTTTTCCTTGTGTTTTTTCAGTGCAGATCAGTGGCATCCAGAGAACATGGCTACATCACAACTTATCAGAAACCCAAAATACAAGGCAATTCATGCCTTCAGTATATATGTTCAATAGATGGCTGCCTTAATGGTGCCCTGCTGCACCCCAGGCTTGCGTGTTTAACTATTATCAAACTAACAGATTGTCCTGGTAGGTTAGCTCCAAAAGCAAATATGTTTGAATGTTATTTTCCTGTTCCACAATTTCTGTTTTAAAAATAAAATAATTAACAGTTCATGTGTACAATCTGCTGCAATTGTATCAGGCCAAGAATGAATAACACTTAATGATGCAAAACTAGTGATAAGTACACAACCTAATCAATACGTTTTTGTAGCTGGAACCTATATTGCTATTTCAGATGCAGTTTGACAAACAGGCTGGAAATTGCTACCACCACCACCTCTTTGGCTGGAAGAGTTTTCAGCCAGCTCAGCTTCCAGAGTCAGCTCAGTATAAAGCAGTAGTATCACAGGTGCTGGGACAAAGAAGAAGGTGTCATCTTCTAGCACAGGATCTGCTTTTCAGCAGGGGGCTGAATTTAGATGAGTTTAAGTTATCAAACCATACTTTTGAAAACCACCAGTTCCAAAGTGGAACTGTTTGGAAGTTGGTTGTCCGCAAGGCAAAAAAAAAAAATTGTTGGGACAAAAGAAGGATAGACTTTGTAGACTTTGGATGAGTGGATCTAAGAGGTAACAACAGTGGTCTCCTGAACAACCACAACTTTTTCAGTCTTCTCAAGTGTACTGTGTTACTCCTTGTAAGCCCCTAGTTCCGAAATTACCAAGTGCCTCAGATTTCTCAAATATTTTTTCCAACAATGTGCCAGGCAGGGCAGTGTGATTACCCTAGGGCACAGACAACACTAAACTGATGCAGGAAGGAAGCTGGACCCCTGGACCACAAGCAGGCCAGCAGAAGTGGAAGAGAAATGGAACCGACTCCCAAACCCTTGACTCACTGAGAAAAGAAGACACCTGACATTAGCGCACAGACTGTGTGTGTCTCCTTAGAGCTAATCATGAGGAAAACCCTGACAACAGAGGTACAGCTTACAGTCCCTCCTTAGCATATCTCCATCTGCAACCTGGAGTCCTCTTTGAGGGGCACAGGCTGCCTCCTCTTTCCAGCGGAGCTGGGGAGAAACACGTCAAGACGTACAAGCCAGCTGCACAGCACATGGGAAAGAGGAGGGAGATTGGTCGGTCCACTCGCTCCTGCTTTGTGTATGGTGTGCAAATCTACAGGACAGCTGAGTAGAGCTGGAAGTGAGGTAAGAGTGTTGCAAGTGAGGAGGAGAAGCACAGCATGAACTTCAGGATAATCTCTCATCTGTGAATGCCATCACCCTTCCATTCTCCACCACAAAACCAATCTGCTCATGTCAGCAGATCAACTACCTTAAAACCACATTGTTAAAAATCTAAAGCCTATCATATTGAAACATAGAGTGCTTGGGAAAAAAAAAAAGCAGCTTAACATTTTCCCCATCCTTTAAAAAGCAGGAAAAATACGCCATTATAATATGGACCTTGAAGGCCATATTAAAGCCTAGAGTGAGATTTCATGGCCCAATTATGAAACCTGGCATTTTGAGGCTTATGTAGATGCATCAGCATGTTAATGACACTGCTGGGATCCAGGGCATGTTAATAAGTAACAGCTGCTTTCCTTTCTAGAGACCATGTTCATTTACAGTTTTGAGTACATAGAAGCATCAAATGGTTTGGGTTGGGAGCAACCTTTAAAGGTCACCTGGTCCAACCCTCAGCAATGAGCACGGATCTCTTCAGCTANACCTTTGGGACCAAGGCCATCTCCCTTCTCACATACTTTTCTAGGCAAAAGGGTGGAGGGCAGGGACAGGCAGAGGAACACCTCAGCAGCCAGCAAGAGTTCTGGAACGGAAATATAAATACTATCAAATCTGCTTGTAACGAAAGGATTTTTCATCACAGAAAGTAGACAGTGACTGCCTACAATCTGCATGTTATTATGCACACAATACATTGCTGGGGAGTGATGCAGAGCATTCATCTCTTACAGTCCTCTTCAGGCTCAGCGCCCTCAAATCCAGTAATAGCTGTGGCTCTGCCAGGTTTCTCTGTTGTCTTTTTTTTTTTTCTGTTAAACTCTCTCTCTTGGACCTACTGTGTTTGGTTTACTTTCCTCTCATTTTGGAGGAGTTATACCAGTTCCTGTGCTAAAAACTTTTCCACATAGTAAGCTGTACCAGGGTACAGTAATCCACAGCATGGCTTCTCCAGACCGCTCTTTCAGAGACCAGTTCCTTCCCCGTTGCCTCAGTGACTGGTGCTCAGATATTTAATTCCATCAGCAAGAATTGAGGCCACATATGCTCTTAATTAGCAATGACATACTAGATCATACCAGCCATAGGTGAAACCCTGGCCTCATTGAATCAATCAGAATACTGCCTTTATCTTCAATGAAGTCAGGACTTCACTTAATATACACAGTTAGAGGTCCATTTGTACCAAGTACTAAGCTAAATTCTACCTAAAATTATATTAATGCCTTCCCTTTGAAGCCCTGTCCTCATTCAGCTTTAAGTTAGCCATGTTTCAACTCCCTACCAGCACCTTTCCCTCATATCTTAGTTTTCCTGATAAACAGTGAAATGAGCTCTGATCACTTTTCTCTCTTCTCTTCTGAATCCAAAGAAAATTCCAACATAAAGGTTTTCAGTCACAGAGAAACAGCCACAGAAAACAGACTGGCAAAGCTTTAGCAGGACAAAATGCTGTGATTGTGTGTTTGGTCTTTCTTATGGAGCAGAGCAGCTGTCGTTCCAGCAAGCAGTGCTGTCAGCCTTCACAAAAGAAAGTCATGTAAATGTCAAGTCATAGGTATAAAAACAATCCTTCAAAACAGCGTCTGTATATCTGAAAAGCCTGCCTAGCTGTCATCAGTGAAAGAACCATAAGGAATGATGCAAAAGCCTGTTTAGGACAAACAAAGTTTTTGAACTCAATCCAAACTTCTCTAACAGATCAAGCTGCGTCACTCTCTCCTTCAGGAGGAGAATCACATGCTCCTCAGCAAAGTGAATGCCTGTCTTAGTGCCTTATCTAGCACCACTATTGTTTGGTTGAGAGCTAGCCCCATTCACAAGGTGCCCATCGAAATGCCATGTGCAAGCAATCTCCTGAACAAACATCCCTCAAATTAGATTGCAATTTGGTGTGATAAAGGCACAGAAGAGCAATGCATCATCCCTTCTCACGTTGGCTCACCGAGGACAAAAGCCTTACAGTAGATGGGCTGTACTCATAACAGGCTGTGGCTGAGCTGTTGCTGCAGAAATCAGTCTGAGCGTGCAGGTAACCACCTGCTTGGTGCAAGAGTCCTTATGTTTTCCGTCGCTAAGCCTATCGGTACATAAGCACTGTCTCCTTCATATGAGTTTTCAGACAGGCTGGTAGGTGTTGATAACAGGAGCTTTCACTAAATGAGCAGCAATTGCAAAAGCCTTTTTTCTGATCATGGATCACATCATGGAGCAATCATTTGCTGAGGATAAGTGACAATATAGCAAAGGAGGGACGCAATAACAGGTGAAAAGTAGGTATTTACATCCTTTCCAGTTTGCCCTCCTAGCAAGACAGTTTGAAGAGATGCCTAATTAGAGCAACAGATATTTAAGATTGCAGTCTTGTGTGCAGGTATTGTGAAGAGTTACATATGCACAGAAGATAAGAATTTTGGAGGATACTGTAGGGCCTATATGCAGACAGAAGAGTTATAAAAGCTATAACATCCACAGTTCTTCTGTTTATTGACAAAGTTGCATTTGATAGATGATAACTTTCAATACTCAGGATACTGGCATGACAAATTATCATCCCTGGTTTATAAGTGAGGAAATTAAGGAACATAAAGTTACAAACTTCTCACACCAATAGCAATGAAAATTAATAACCACTACACTGGGCAAATACATGTACCCCTAAGGATCCTGAGGTGACCTTCTGGTCACTGGCACTGACAGCTCTCCTTATATCAGGGAACATGTGGCACAGAAAAGCCTTTCATAAATGCATCAAATTCCAGAATAACCACAATTAGTGGTTTTCTCTTTTGTGTTCTTCTGAGGCTGCGGTCCTTGAATCTGATTTCTCTAATGATTAGGAACTATTACCACTGAAACCAACATGAGAGTACCCTTACAGGACCTGTCTTTTTCCATGAAAATGCTGTCCTCTTTTTCTAATCATCTTTATCTGTATCACATGAAGATTGAATCAAGTATTCTAAGCACAGATTACTATTGGGTTTTAGGGTTATGTAGGTCTGTTAGTGTCAAAGTCTTACAAATCTTGGTACTAGTGAATCTGGAGACTGTAATGCTTTTCTTCTTTCAAAAAGCCAGCAGAGGGTCAGTGTGTTGGCACAGGCTCAGTCCAGGCACAAAGCACAGCTCTAACATGATACCAACAGGTCTCTTCACACCAACTGGCTCCCTAGCCAAATACAAACCTGACATATTTTTTGATTCTTGTTGTATAGCAATGAAAAGGAATAGCATGTTAGAATATAGCCAGGTCTGCAACTATAAATGTACATGGCATCCTATATATTCTCATACTAGGATCTTTTAAAAGGATGTCATACACCATCCTGCTTCTGTTGGAAACATCCTTCCTGATGCACCTTCACACTTCATCAGCCGGTTTTCTATGATTAAATCACATCTGTGGGACATGGCCACTCTATGATTAAGGAGCATATTAATGATTTACTACTACATTAATACTCATCTATATTATATTGCTTAGTAAAATGAAAACACTGAGATTGTTTATTGATCTGCTTTTAGAAAAAAATCTTATAGCCCCAAAAGAAGTAAAGAGACATTAGGCTTTGAATTTTACTCAGATTGGTGGATTACCATGCAACAGATGCAGATTTGACAATGTAGCTCTTGGTAAATGTTTAAAATACCAGTTCTGGCCACTTCAATTCCCACGAATCTACTGAAGTTACATATTTCGTAGAGCATGTTTGATGGCTAGTGACTGAAAAATCAGGTATTGTAAGTGCAATACAGAACTAAATGTGTAACTTATGGCATACAACTCTAAAAACCATAGCCTGGGCCACACAAAATACAATACACTAAAGATTTCCTTTCAGTGAATGTGATTTTATGTGAATGTGACATCACCGCCAAATATTGACTCAACCAGGATGTTTACAGAACAGATTTAACACTTTTTTGTGAAGTGAAGCTGTGGTCTCTGCCTTGGCACTGGGCTGCTGCTTCCCTGCCCCTAGACACTAAATGTGACAATTAGACCATGTACTTTTGTTAGTCCAGATACAAGCGATTCTTGTTGTCTTACAGGTACTGCTATTGATCTTAGGTCTTGGAAGTCTACCTTGGCACAAGTTTGTTATAACTTGCTTGGAAATGTCTGTCCAGAGCTGTTTCCACCAGTGCCACTCTTGACACTGGGATGTGCATTTAGAGGCTTGCATTATTTGTGTTGCCAAACCATCTCAGTCCTACTGAGTGTACAGCCAGTATATAAATTTAGCCCACCCCCAGAGACATGACTTTGTCAAAAATGATGCAAGACGTAGATGGAAATTAAAGTTAAAAAGAAAAAAAGGATTAACTATGTATCAATGAAACAAAAGGGCATGTATTACACAAAGAGGTGAAGCCTGGTGCTATTGACAGAAGACTGAAGATACTTGTGTATTGTTCTATTTCAAACTCTTGCATGTGCTAGAAACCATATGTAAACTTTTCAACATAGAAGAGCTGATGATTTGTCATTGCAGGTGAGTTACAATACTTCTCTCCCTAGGTCACCAGTGATACATTTCAAGTATGATTCAGATTTTAGGTGGATTTACTGGGCAGAGACCATTCTTGTGGTCAGTGGAAAGAGACAGATTAGTTTGAAACTCATCAAATTAGGATTGGGGATGGGAAGAGAAAAAAGCACTCTGAAAATGTAAAAANCCAAACAAAAAACAACCACAACTCTGAAAAATCTCCAAACTCTAAAAAAGGTCTCAAAGATGCAAGATATGATACAGGACAGATGTAGTCAGAACAGAAAGACAGAGGCAGGAGTCACCATGACATGATTCAGCAGTTCCAGAAAGTCAGAAAGAGTTAAGGAATACGGTAGGAGCACATGGCCAAAAGTTCATGCAACATCCAAAACAACACAAAGTCTCCTGTAACTGAAGGAGTAAAGAAGACAAGGTGGCAGATAAAATAAAAAAAGAAGCAGCTTTCCGCAGTGCCCTATAGACTGATAAGAGTAGACAACTGGCCTTCAAAGGAGGGTTTCAGAGAAGGAATGCTGACAAGATCTGAATAAGCACCCAAGATATCCATTTGGAAAACTTATTTTGAAGGAGGGAAACAAATATTGAGTAGTCAGAAAAGACCTTACAGTAGTCAAGGTGCAAGATGAAGGACTAGGGCAAGGGGTGGTGTTTAACTGTTGACACACTGAAAGCATGTTTTTGCTGCAAATGAGAACAAAACTGCAATAGCTGTCAGCAGCCCAGATGCGTATAGAGGAGGAGAGTGACCCTGAGGTTACAAGTCTGAGTGACAGGGAGGAAGTGGTGTTATCAAAATCAGAAGTAAAGGGAGATTCAGAAGAAAAAGTAAGGAGTTCTGTTTTGGCCAGATTAGGAATGATCTGAAGGCAAAACAACCAGGATTATGTGTCAGGGAGGCAGTCAGATATGCAAGACTAAACGGAACAGAGCAGAGGGTTTAAGAGTTATTGGCAGAGAGACGATAGCCGAATCCGTGTAACTGGATGTTGTCAGCCAGGGACATGGGTACAGAAATCTCCAGGCAAATCAAGGACTAACTAAATCCCTTCCCTGCCACCTCACAGAGGTTCCTACCTAGTTTCAAAAGAAATTATCTAAAATAGTGCTGCAAAAACATGCATAAAAAACCCTGTCTCTCCATAAAATCTAAAGATCATACTGTTTCTAAAATTAGGGCAACCACTAAATGAAAGTTAACCTGAACAATAACTTTAGCTAAACTTTAGGTCACATGCATTTAATATAATGAGATGAAGAATATGAAAAGGCCATTCATAATGGAATTCATCGAGTTAGGAATGCCATGCTTAGCTGCCTTATAACATATAATTAATGATCCTATAAAAATCCAGCAGTACGAACTCTCCCGGCTGCCCGCAGAACTGTTCTTTATGCTGGGTAGGGCAAGCAAGCATCTGCTTCCACAAATACTGCCCTTTGAGAAGCTGAAAAGCCTTTTTTCCCCTGCTCCATCAGGGACCACACTGCCATTTCCATGACATGCTGAGCTTTGAACCGTTACCCAAATCAGACTATAGCATTTGGCAACCCAGTACACATCTGTCATGATAGACTGGTTATTGGTGAAATGTTAAAGAAAAAGTCATTAACTCTTTTCCATTGCTTCTAATACCCCACCTTCCTCTAGATTATTTATAATCCCCACTAAACCCACCCTCTGTTTATAGTCTTTTAACACAACAGAGAAATATATACTGTCTGGAGAGCTGTCTTGCCTTATACCACTCCCAACCATTTGGTACAACAAAAGACATTCTCTCTCCATCAAAAGGCCTGATCCCTCCTGAAGCCTTGATGCTCAGATTCAAGGTTAAAGGATTAAGGCCTGAAGCATTGAGTACCAGAGGAAAGGAAGCCAAATATCAAAAGAAACACAAAAATCAATCCTCTTCACCGCAGGAGCAGTGTGAAGAACAAATCAGCTGGGCTGAATCTAAAATTTTCTCTGTGTGGGTCTCAAAAATTAGCACTGTTATAAACGTAATGGGTAGTTCTGCAAAAGCCTCAGCACCCATGCAAAGCCACAGAGTTCAGCTCAACACACCAGTACGGTCTGGAAAGTTTTATGTCAGAATAATTCAGTGGCAAATACACAAAGTCCACTTCAGAGAAAGTGAGAGCTGGAGAGCGAGCAAGAGCACGCGTGCCACTATCTTTATATGTAGTCTGTATATCTGCAAGTAGCAGAATCTAATATTTACTGGAGTTTGCCTTTTGCTTCAATTCTCTGTGTGCTGAAGTGCAGCCAAGGTCACAAGAGGGGTGGGGGAGTGGGTTTTAGCTTAGTGCAGCTGTGATCATGGCCAGAACAGCAGGGTACAGAGGATTTCTTGCTTAACTTTGTAATACCAATAGCTTTTGTTCTTAGTCCTGCCCCATCAGTTCTGATATAAGCTTTTAAATGGCGTGAAAGTTGTGTGGGTGGGTTTAAAATCTCCTAATTTAAAACTACTTTCCAGAACATTGTTTTATAAGATTTTTCTTAACTTTTCCAACTCACAAATTTCTGGGACATATGAATATCTAGATTAAATTTTATTTTCTCTTCATCCAAGATTACATATAAAAATAAAAAGTAACAAAATGATATGTCTGAAAAAGTATTCCACTCCAATTTATAAAAATAGAATTCAGGTTTCAAAATTCAATTCAGGCAGTAAACTAACAGTGTCTACAGTCTCCTGTAAAGGAGGCATCTGCAAATGACTTGCAAAAATGTCTCTCACTGTCTGCAAGTGTTGGCAAGGAACAAACTCCTTTAGGAGATGCATGAATTTTAAATATTTCAACCCCAAGGAAAAAATCTCCGAGCATTTTCAGTTCTGATATGTGATATTACAGAACTATACCCATGCAGAAGACTGGCAGGAAATGCAGGTTTTGTGAAAATATCAAAGCACTTGAGTTTTAGCAAGCCTGTTTTCACTGATTGCCATCCTATGCTTAGCAGTGTTTCTAACAACAGAGTTCCCGTGGTTTTGAAGACCTCACCTACAGGCTGGCTCCATCTGCCTAAGGAAACTACTTATGGTGTCTCCCAATTACATCTTATACCTCAAGTCTATTAGTACGCTGTCTGCTCAAGGTTACTTTGGACTGTAACAGCAATGATGTAATACTGCTGTGTGCAGCATACATGATCTTGAGACCACAATCAGCATAATTCAGGTAGATGTAAGACAGGCAGCTTCAAAATCCTGTAGCAGTTGAAAGTAAACCTGAAAATGAGATCAGTGAAGCAACTGGGTCGGCAGAAATGAACTTCTCTCTCCCAAGTCTGATAAGGATCACTGCCTACCTTAAAAAATAAAAATAATAAGAAAAATGCATGCCTAGATACATGTAAAAAATTTCAACATGCACCCCCTTTCAGTAATAAGCTTTAAGTAACCACGTCAGAACAGAAGTCTTTACCTGCACAAGAAAACCTACTACCTTTGGAGTCTGCACATAGCACTAATGAAGCAAAAATGTATACCTAACTTTGACTACACTCTCCCATCACATCACAACAGACTCCAGCAGCCATCTGTTGAAGGGATTCTGTGCCTATATATAGACAGACAACGCCATGAGAAAAAACTCATATCTGCACCTAATTCAGCATTTGCACTATTGGCAGATCTGCAAGCACTTTTTTTACGGGCCAAACAAGTGTTCGCTCCACAAATATCCTGTCTAAAAATGAAACAAACTTCAATGTTTGGAACAAGAAAGTAACTTGAGTGTTAAAAGGAGCACTAACAAGTGGGTAAGTGGCTTCCAAATACACAGATTTTATGGGCCATTTGCAAGCACAGTTGATTTCAGCCCGATTTAATGTGCCAGTCTGCCAAAACAGCAAATAGATGAAAAAAAATCCCAACAAACTGTATTCAATACATTCCTAAAAGTTGGCCAAGTACTATACAGACACACTTCAAGAGACCAAGAACACCTCATAGATGAACTGAAGCCTGGAAGGTCTTGGACAACAAGGCACTGGTGACAGTGTCTCCTCCAGAGGCTCAGGACGAGTAACAGCCGGTGATGCACAGTGGCGTGAAGAAGAACTGACAAGAAAACTCCATATAGGAAATTGAATGGGTGCTACCATTGACACTGTTTTTAAAATATCAGTTCCCTTTAAAAATGGGAGTAATGGGGCCAGCACAAGTCAGGTCAGAGGTGGCACAGCGGTGTGATTGCATGTGATTTTTATTTTATTTTTAAATTGGAGGGGGAGATTGTGTGAACAAACCTGGATATGCCTGGGACAGCAGAGGGAGCTACGAGTCTGCGTTCCTCTGCATGTCTATTTAATTGCATTGAATATTTGGACAAAAACACAGAAGTATGCTTGCCCATCACCACAGAAAGATGCCTGCATGTCTAACAAGCTGCAAAAAAAATCGAGTTCATAACAAAGTATTAAACAAGGACCAAGAGATAATTGTCACCTTCTCTCGCAAGATAATAAAAATAGTTACATCATAAACATAAAAATCTTTTAAAAGACCCCTGACAGCATTCCCTCCTGGAACTATCACCACAGCAATGACCATTCAAATAGGGGGAAAGTACTGCTGAATTCTGTGTTTGATATTTTCAACTAACTAAAAATACAAACCGGAAAAAATACACACCAGTGATATAGAATGAAGCACACAAACATAAAAAAGCCTTGAACAAAATTAAAGGTGGCAAATTCCACCTGAAAATCTTTAATACTCCAGGAAAGAAATCCTTTAACCAGGTAGGATACATTGAAAGAGTTCCTGCAGATAACTGTAAACCCATCCGATAGCTGCTGTATCCAGCAATTCCTATTTATAACTTTTTGCACAGGTCAGTGTAAAGATGCAGTGGCAGTATTGTGTGAAATCTGAGAAAAAGATACATGTCAGAAAGAAGGCAGTAGAAAGCTGTACCGGCAGACCCATATAGGAAACCTAAGAATCAGAAAAGCAGGGAGCCTTGTACGTTAAGATTTAGGCACTCGGCAGAGCTCTGGAGAGGGGTACTTACAAAGCAGCAAACTGTATCTTCTCTAGTTGGCGCTATTAAATAGGTCTTATTTCCATGGCATTCAGATCCAAAGTTAAGATTAATTAAAGGAGAGAAGAGTGGATTGTTTTAAAATTCCTCTTCCAGATGCAGACATCAGGAGCACACACAAAAGCAGGTGCCGGGTGTATTGATCCTACTGAATACGCATGGAGTGGGTACTTGAGCATGTACCAAGCATCTGCGTCTGGGAGATGGAAAGCGCTTTGTGAAAGGCTGTTTTATGCTAAACAAATGCATCAGGTTATGTTTTTTATTTTGAATATTTTAGAGCATCTTGCACACTACAGCAGACATGAAAAGAAGTTATACAAACCACACAACTTGCCATTAATTGTACAAGTTACTATCTCCATAGCTGAAAATTGGCTGTGGGCTCACTCAGGAGCACTCCAAGATACTGAAAACCATCCTCAATAAAACCTACTCTGACTGCTGCACCTTAGAGAACTGGAGATCCTGCATCTGAAGACTCTTTAGGTCCCATGAGCCGGCCCAGCTGCAAGCAGGCAAAGGGACAGACACATTTCTTCCCAATAACTCCTCAACATACCCAGCAGGGAAGTGACAAATTCAACACTGCAAATTCATACTGGGATCATTCAAAGAGGCTGAGATGGACAACGCTTGCTGAATTTGATAATGAAGAAACTATAATGGCACATTTAGAAGAGAAAACGAACCAGGCATCCATTAGAAAATTTGGCTATAGTTTGTAGTAGTCCCCCAGATAAAAGTTTTCCTTTTCACAGACAGCCAGACTATGACCAAAATTTGTATCAGAAATCAAACTCTGTACTGTATTTGCTTGTGGAATCTTTCTTCCTTTCTCAAGGAGGGAAAAAATTAATCCCTACAGGAGATGACAAGATGCCTTTTAAAGTACATATCTCATTTCTGACTACAATTACCTTTCAATAGCCTGGCACAGCTGCACACTCCTATTTGCTTTTTGTTTTTCATTAAGGGCTCCTCTATTATTTGTACCCATCCTATAGCATTTATGCCTGGCAGTGATGCACATTCCCTTGCCTGCGATTCTTCCCACAGATAGTAGAGAATAAATTGCAATTAGATTTTCGTAATTGTAGATAATTAACTCAAAATGAGCTGTTAATTATAAAAAAACCTATGTTTTTCAGTTCTTGATTATATTATTTATTTTACTTCTAAACTCCAATACCTCACTTCAGCAAGTTTAGTATTTTAAAGGACTTTTACCATTTCCTTTAAAATGCCAGGACATTTTAAAGCTAAGTTTTGCTTATGTGAAGACTGAAATCAAGTTTCATGCTGTGAGGTTTGCTAGAGGAGCTCTCATGTATGAACTCAAAGTCAGAGAAGGCTGGTTTTCCACTAGGGTTCTGATAGCATTTGCTGTAACAAGAACCATTTGTCAGGTCAATTAAAAAACAAATAATAAAAAGCCCCCCACTTCCTCCCCCCAGGAAACCCACAACCAAACAAACAACAACAAAAAAAAGAGACTGTTAAAAAAAAAGGATGTGTTTCTACAAGCTCTTCATCCTTTCTAAGCTCTAGCCACACACTTGCACACTCTCTCCATACTGAAGAGAGTATCACTTACATATTCAAATGCATAAAAGAGACAAATGGACTTGTCTTCCATAGCCTCTTTCAAGCCTTACATTAGAGTAAATTATTTAGGGAGCATTCATCTGGTAACCTTTACAAAACTGAAGATGGCATATAGGAAGAAAAACTTCCAAGTGTTTTGCTGCCAAACTTTGGAACCAGCTGGCATGGCAACTTGAGACTGCACAAACATATTAACTTTGAAAAATTATAGTAAATCAAAGCAGAGGAATGAAGAGAGGGTGGGGAACCTTTTGAAATCTGGAACTCTCATTTTGTTAACAGCACAGGTTTTCCTCATTTCCTTATTTTCCCTGCTAGGCTATGTAGATGTTTGCAGGTTTTTGATAAACTATTGCCAAGATGCCGTACAGATGTTCTAGGTTACATTTCTCCTCCAAGGGGCTTAATGCTACTGCATTTTAAACATATCATGACTCTCTCTTTTGTTACAGTGATCACACTTTGATCACCTCAGTCTGTGCGAAAACGAAACAAAAAAGCACCAGAATACAATGAGGATATGCCAGTAACTCACAGCAGCCAAACACCTGGTTAAGCAATGAAGTATTCCAACAGAACTGCTCCTGTTGTTCTGGAGAAAGAAGTCTTACCTCTTTTCAGTGAAGAGTGATCTCAAAAAAACCAAACCAAAACAAAAAAAACCCAACCCAGAATCACTTGAGGTTATTAAAAAAATAAATATTGGACCCTTAGTTTATCAATAAATTAACAGTTCTTCTGATATTCTCATAATGGAGAGAAGAGCTTATTATTTTAAAGTCTTCTCTGTCATTTACAGAAGGAGCCATTCAAAGGACCGCTGCTGCTCTTGTCCACCAAACGGGATACTTTGGTCAAAAGAACATCTATAGTTAAAGCATAGAAGAAGCAGCTGTTATTTTTTGAGACAGAGAGAAAACCCCTGTCCAATCCACAGTTTTTATTTGTTGCTTTTCTAATAAGCCTGAATCTTCTTCCAGTGGTAACAGGAAACGCAACAGGGTGGGACAGAAAAAACCCCCACAATAATATATTGATTAAAGTTTGAAATAGTATGCAAAATGGAGATAAAGAGCTAAATATTGGCATAACTCTATGTCCAGTTATTTCAGTGGTATTTTGCTCTGACTTCACTGAAGCAGAGGTGCAACACAGCATTGTTTACAAACCAAGTAACTGTTACCAATTTTAAAATATCATTTCTACGTAGGAGCTAAAGGCCAGAGTACTTTTGCATCAGGTCCAAATCAAGACTAAAGAAATGTTCTGATTCTAGTTGAAAAAAATAACAAGCAGTACTTGGAAATGAGAACAGAAGCTAAGATTTTGTGAAAACTCCATTTTGCACTGCGCTAGGTAAGTGTCCTTAAAAGATGACATAGAAAACCCAAGATGTCTACAGGAAGTCAACACCTAAACCTTGAGTCATAACAGGTTAGCATAACTATTGAGTTGACTCATAAAATGCAACAGCCAATGAATGTTACCTTTCCTGCAGAAAAAAAGCTCTTAATGTGAAACAAACACATGAACAAACACACTTGGCAGCCAGAAGCACACTGTCAAGAAGATATACTGATGCTATGAACTACTTAGAAGTGAAGAAAGAAATTACCCCAGCCCCATGCTGTTGCCGTTCATCATCAGAGCAAGTTCTCCAGCTGCTTCATCAATGGGCACATCTTCTGAACCAAGTACGTGGCCTCTAAACCTGAAAAAGCAGAGATAGCTGTTTTTGCAGCTGGTCAAATCATCACACCAGGAACTCACAACAGAAAGGTGAGTTGTGTGACTATAAACAGGGCACTTAAGCACATTAAATGCAGAAGCTTTCACAACAAAAAGTGTATTTTTCACTTTCAAATATACTTTTGCATTGGAAGGCAGACTTACATCCAGTGCCTTTGCTTCTGAGGGTTTCCATTGGGAAAAAGATTAGAAAAAATTTCATTTACTGATTTCCAAGGACCTGGTCCCTTAAGAAACTGGTCACAGTATCCAATAACAAACATCTCTGTTGGGCTCAGATTACAGCTCCAGCAGCACCGGAGCCCAAAGGCATCATATGTAAACTGCATAAAATGTAGAAGTTGCTTGAGTTCATTGTGTCTCCTGAAATTACAGGCTCCATTTTTAATAGATTACCTCACCTTTTTCTTTCTCTACAATGAAAATAGAAAAATCAGCACTTCACCCTTTTTATTTGAATAAAATTCTTGTTTACAGGATTTACCCATATTTGTCTAATTACTGAGAAACAACGTTTTGCCATTTCTGGAACTCTCCGCTATTCTGGTGTGGCTGGCATCAGGAGGAGTCACTGCACTGCCCCTTTCCCTGCACAAACACCATTTTTGATAGCCAAGCAACTATTTTACATAGAGGGAAACTGCAAACTGACAGTACTATGCTCACTTGAGGCTAAATAGCGGAATGCGGGATATTAAAATGAAGTTATGGTGCAGCGTGGCCAAAAAAAGGATCAATTCATATTTTCACTAAACAAGCAGAATAGTTAATAGCCAATAATTACAAATGGTCAGAGACCTTTTACTTGTCATGCAATGACAATACTTTCAGCAGCTCAGAATGGACCTTAACTGGCACTCCACCCATGCAGAAGGACAGACAAAAATAAACACTCTCTGGAAATGGATTTTTGTTGTATAGCTTTTTTAAACTGTCATGATGTTAAGAGATGAACGAGGTTAGAGCCTCCTGGCAATGAAGCAAAGGGTATTTGAGCTTAGCTAAACAAATTTTTATTGTTTGTAGTATATAAAATTACCCTGTTACCCAATGCAAAAGTGAATTATATACCTAGAACTGAAACAGAACTGTGATGCTTAAGAGATTTACCTGTAAATATCAAACAATTAATTCTAAAGAGACTGAATATTTTTAAAAGCAAGCACAGTATATTCTAGTTGCTTTTATGGCAAATGTGCTTTCACCTGCACCTCTGAAAAGAGATTACAAAAATACTTTGAGTCCTCATATTGATAATATGTGATTTTCTTTCATAGCATTCTTTTAGACAACATGAGCTCTGTAACTCATTAAGGGTTTGGGCTTTTTTTTTTCAGGAAAAAAAAAGGATAAAATAGACATAATGGCATTAACAAGCACATCACTGTAGATATATTTAAGGTTCTTTTTTTTTTCTGGGCTTATGATGCCTCAAAGAAGGCTGAAAAATATCCATTAAGAAAAAAAAAAAAAAGCAAAACCCGAAACCATCAAAAAACAGTCTGTATGTCCTTCATATTCTACTTGTTTTTCATTAGAGAGATGCATGTGTAGAATTAAGGTATTTGATGATTAAGAATCCATCTGTTCCTACTTAATTCTCACCTGAAGTCATAATCCTTTGTTTGTGACCTGAGTCATTCTCAACACACACAATTGTGATTGCCTTTCAGACTGGCATTTTTAAAGCCACATAAACACATTATTTTCAATGTAAGCCACAATCCAAGAAGACAGACAGACCACCCAAAATACAGTATTCTCTTTTAGAGTTTGAAAAGTAACCAGGGGACTGAGAGTAAGAAGAGAAAGTCATATATTCCTCCATAGTGGTTAAAACACGTGAATGTAGAAGTGGGTTGTGTAATGCAGACTCTCATGGCATGCTGTCAGCAGTTGCCATATTAAAACAGTATCGAAATAAGCATCCTTGTGAAACTCTCCTATTGCTTCTTCTAAAAGACTTCTAAAAGATTTTTCCCCATTGCTTTCCCTTCCTAATGCTGAAATACTAGTACTCAACTGAGTTATACTGGCTGATTCAACTTGCTTTAAACTGCTCCCTTTCACTATTCCTCACCACTCTAGTAGCATAATACCCATAAACTTGTTTCTCCTTCCAGAGCCCCCATTTACGTTGTCAGGAAGGTGTTCTCTCACCTTCTGCAAAAACCTCACGGGCCTTTCAAGCCACATCCCATATTTCTATGGCTATAGTTTTTAAGCATGTCTTCTGCCTCAGTCTTGGCATTCTCCCTTCCACAAACACCACTGGAAAGAAAATGTCCTTGCTACACAGAGCTCCCTTCCTTTTCCATACATATATGTATATATATGTATATAGGGGGAAAATACATTTCTTCCAGTCTCTATCTTAGAAGGTGAAATACTTCAAAACTGACCTCTCCTAGGAAAGAAGGGGAAATGCCACATTGATGTCATCCACACTCACACTGGTCTCTTGCCAAATGTCTGTGTTCCTTGAAGTCCCTGCACCAACATCAACCTCTCATTTTCTTCTACTGCTCCTCTTTCCTACCTACTCTTTTAGCACTGCTTTTCTTGTGCCTTTCTTTCTACCACATACTGTTTTCCTCTGCTGCTTTCCACAGCAGTCATGCTGTTTCCCAACAGTATATGCTAATATACTAAAAAGTCTGCTCTCCTCTAAATCACTGTTAGAATTTGTGCCACAGGTCTTGCCTACCTTATCAGTTCCACTCTCGCACTTTAATTAACTATTTCCCGTGTGTTCATTAGAAATTTTACCTTTTTTTTTTTACATTATAAATCTCAAAATCACCTGTTATAATCTATCCGGGATTGGTGTAGTTGCTGTTGTTTTAGGAGCAGTTTTGCTTCTTGCTTAGCCAACAAATGTTGGAGTTGTTCCTTTTCAATTTCCAGCTCCATCTTCTGGAAAAGCAGCTTCTGCCTGCTTTCTTCACACAACCTTTCAGACTGCTCTGTTTCTTTAGCCCCTGAGTTCATGCTGTCATTCAGCCCAGAAACTTGAGAGCACCTGGAATAATCACAGGTTTTGTGAACTGGCCCAGAGTGTCTTCTAAGTACCTGGCCGACACGATGGCTCTCTTGCACGCTCCCTGAGCTCCCGATATGCCCACAGGCACAACGATTCACAGGGCATGTGCTCTGAAATTCATTTGTTCTCTGGTCCATCTCTTGAGCTGGTTTTACATGGTGAGGGCTCTTCTGCTTGGCTGGGGAAATCATATTGTTACACTTTCTGTGCAAGCCATTTTCTACCGGATATTCCTTCAGACACTCCCGGTGGTTGTACTGGATTTCAGTCCTGTAACCATGATTATTCCTGCAAGGCTGAGACAATGCAGCACGGGCTGGGCTTGCAGGCTTTGATGCTCTATTGTTCTTATAAAAAGTCTGAGGCCGCCCAATACCCAAGTAGGAACCATCTAGCTCCAAAGATGGTCGTTGGCATGAGCTTTTCTTACTGGATACCTGCAATAAGAGAAAGGATTTCCTGTGGATTACCAAAATTTATCTTTGCTCATTAATTTCACTTGCTAAATGTGTTCTCTTAGAAATAGATTTGCTCCATCATGCTGATGGACATACAGCCAAACCCGAGAAAATGTTTATCAGAAGACAGACATGAATCTGCTATCAAATCTACATTTCATTCCATCTACACAAGTGTAATAAATGCAAAACTACTGCTTGCAGGATCCTCAGCATAAAATGAGTCGCTTCAGAGTATCAAGTAGTTGTGAGCATCTAGGGTTACATAAAATCAACTTGAAGAGTGGCAAAAAACATTAAATGTTAATGTTTGAAAATGTTTAATTTTGAATACCGAGCCAAAAAATCCATTCAGCCACTATAAATACTCTTTGATTGGCCATTACACAGCAGGAGATTTGATGTAAAACATTTCACCTTGCACTGAATGGGATATTACTTACCGCTGGAAATTTGATGAGAGTTTTTGAAATATCTTTACAGAAACACAGATAAAAACCAACTACTTTCTGTAAAAAATGGTTGTACATCAAAAGCTGTCATTTAAATACAAAACATGTTTAAAGTCAGCTATAAACATAAGTGATTTTTCAATTAAGCTGGGCAAGTGATTACACTGTGATAAAACTTTGAAGAAAGAAAGCAACTGTAATTTACGTTTGTCAACCCACAGCAAGGAAATTCTAGTGGTTTTGTTACACTTGTGGATATTACGTAACAGACATCAAAATCCTACTTACATCGCAGAGTATCTTTGCACTATGGTTCATCTAGGCAGTTAAGCATTTGAGATTTTATGCGCATCAGGAACAGCAGTGAATCAGGCACTCCCATTTCTTTTGCTAGACCTGTACATTAATTTCAGTAACATACTGAATTTAAACTTCTCCAGCCTTTGGGACCTTTCACAAAGATATGATTTTTTTAATTACAGAAGCCAAGTTTACTGAAGGTAACAAAACCACTGCAGTTAAAGTGGTTTAGCAGGGAAATTCGGAATCCACTGATGGAATGAAAAGTATTATTTGCACTCTGGTAATGCTTAAAATAGATAGGTGTTGTCCACATGGAGTGGAAGACAGCCAGGAAGCCCTGAAACACTAGAACCTAGGAATGCAAGCAAGCGTCCAGTGATGATTTGTAGAGAGATATAACCCAAATCTATGCAGTGCTTATGTATAATTTAAATTCTTTTTAATAATAAACAAAATACCAAATATACTTTGTTGCCCTTCAAGACAACCAATTACAAGTTTCTTCTAGACTTCACAGAATGTAAATTAACATGGATTAGCACCTGAATACTGATATTTTATTATTTCCAGTTTTGTGGATACAAATATATCCTCTCTGCCATGTGATTGAAAGCCAAGGATGTCATGTTTTGCCCCAAAGGGCATCGTGAGTTGGGGGCATTTGCATTAATGTCAGTGCTAAATGTCTGAGGAAAGTCTGCTGCTTGGACTGGGTGAAAAGTGCAGGACATTAAAATATTTTAAAGTCAGAGAGGCTGGAAGGGCAACTGAGCAGAAATGCAACATGCTGCCAAAAAAACAGAGTTTTGTTATTTATTATTTGTACTGTGCCATCGTTGTCTGCAATATTTTCTAGACAAATAAAGGCTACAAAACCCTTTTAATCTAAATTAGACAATACATAAAGGGATGACCAGTAACAGGAAGAAATATCACAGAAAAGCAAAAGTAACAGAATCTCTTGGTTACACACTGCCTCCCATTTCCCACCTCACTTGCTTCTCCTAATAAAGTATTTAGGGCACCTACAGAAAGAGGCTTTCAAGGTGGCTAGTTTCCCAGCCCCCTAGGACAGCAGAAGGTGGCAAACCTGAAGGTATTCTTAGAGAATTCTGTCAGAGCTGGCAGCTTAAGGGTGGTCTACAGAAAGTGTACACCTGCCCTTCTGCAGCCCATGAACAGAAGTAAAAAGGAACATAAAAAAGAAGACCCAGAAGATGAAATAACTGAGAATGTCTTTATTTTCACATTTGTTTGATTGACTGAAGAGACAAGAGAATATTAAGAAATCTAAGCACACAAATGAAGATGGTAAAAAATAATCATCAGGAGCTGGTTTAAGAATAAAGGCCCACACTGCAAATTAACTTCATGGCTGAGACTCTATTAAGAGTCCCTGAAGGCCCTAAAAGAGAGGTATCAGTTAGCATTTGTTGACCTTGGCCACCATTAAATCTGCCCTGATGGTCTCAGAAATGGCATTGACATTTAAAGACTTCATAACAAGGCAGAGAAACTTTAATGTTATTTCACAGTTACAATATGTTTGCAGGGGGGAAAATTCTCATTAATGTCACTGAATGCAAGAAGGGTTTTTTTTATTCCTTTAGAAGGAAGAGGTCATGTTAGGCAGAAGACTGAGTTCCAACATGCCTTTGACAGCTACTCAGTACTTTGCAGGGTCTAACCCCAAATGAAAAATAACTATTGGGAATCAGAAGCTAGCCAACAACTTTTTTAGCAATTTGTGTTTTTCTGCTAATGCTTTAAATTGAAAACTACAGCTGGATGGTAGAAGGTCCAGGGAAAATGGACAGACATTTACACTTATGAGGGATCAGATGAGACCAGAGCATGCCATGACAGAGCTGTAAGATGCAGGCCAGGTGAAGGGTAAAAAGAGAAAAAAATTAAAATTCCAAAGACCCACATACTACCAGGAGTCTACACAAGCATAAGGAATTAGGTAATTTTACAAGATGAGTTTAAGAAAGATATTGCCTATGGGACATATGGAAACCATGACGGACCATGATGGAACAGCTGTGCTTTCCCCTTGGTGGAACTCATCCAGGCTTGCTGTACGGTACAACTTAAAGATACAACTTCCTTTAACTGAGGCTTAAACAAACAAACTCAGACTGCTCCTTGCAACATACGGAGTTAATAAGACTTGATCAGATGGAAACAAGGAGATATTAAAAAATCGTTCAATAATCTTTAGAAGGCTTTAAGGAGGAAGACATGTGGGGAGTTCCATGAAATCTCTACCTCAATCCCAGTAATTTTTGCTCAGGGATTCAGAGCAGAGCTCAAACAAACTCCAGTCCTTAAAGCTTCCTACAAACAGACAAACAGTGCACCAGTTTTATGCATGCAGCATTATGATCTCTGCAAACTCTTCTTAAATGCAACTTGTGTGCTCTGCAGTGTTAATTCACAGCGCTGGCAGAGGAGACAGTTACAGACTGACTCCAGCACACAGGGCTTTGTATTGCAAGGGATGAACGAGTAACAGAGCAGATCTTACAATCTCAACACAGGCAAGGTCCTGACAGATTTCACTGGTAGCTCTGCATGTACAAAACATGTTTAAGAAATAGCCCAAAACCATTAACTGGAAAAGTCTTGCACTCTGAGGACAAAAGCATACACTGGGCAAAATACAGTGCTGTTACATTGCACAGCACAATTCCTATAGATGTTAACAGTGTTAGTTTCACCCATAGCACCTGGGTTTGTAGTTTGTAGCTGAAATATATTTGAATACTGAAAAAAGAGACAGTGAACTAAAATTTTTCTCTATTGTTTCTTGAGAACATTTCTCTAACCTGGATTTTCAGCTTCAAGGAACTCACAGGTTCAGAACTAGTCCATTATGCTGAGCAGGGACCCTGGAAGAAGCCAAGAAGAATGAACAGAAGCAGCAACCAGAGGAGAAATACAGAGATTTAAAGATATTTGAAGATGAAGCAAAAATTTCTAAATGGACAAATGTGAGGCTACCATAAACAGGGACACCCTATAGAGCACCAAGGGCATGTATCAATGACCTAGCTGACGCACAAAGGTATACAACCTAAACCTGGAACTCAGTCCCTACCATGCATTGTTGATGTACAGGTCTCATCTGAATAAAGCTTGGCTTTGGGTTTGCAGGTCTACAACAGTATAAGCACTTGCTCTTGTCAGTAGAATGAGGAAAATATATTATAAATAAGCTCAGGTAAGATATTGGGGCAATGGAAATGTCGTTTTAAGAACAATTATTTCAAATGATAGAACTATTTGAAGTGCATTATTAGTGATTAAAGAGCTATTCTTTCCAAGAGTCTGTAAGAATTTATCAAGGAGAATGTAAAAAGGTAAAGATTTTAAAGTAAATTAGTAGGATCTATTGAAGTCTATAAATTTTTTTCTTTAAATCATACAATCCTTTATTAAAATCTCTACCATAAGTAGCCTAATATCAGTCATTATAAAGTGCTCACATAATAGTTCAGTAACTGTCTCTGTCAGTACCTAAGATAAATACAGTAGATAACTCGGAAGGTAAGCTGACCGTTTTTCAAGCAAGAAATAAAGCCCCATTTTCTGTAGAAATTATGTACAGCTATGATTGCCATATTCCACTGAATAAAAGAAATGGTCTCAAATCAAAGAAACAATACATGAATGACAGTCACAAGCCTGTATTTTTCCTGTGAAAATCTACTGAACTCAATATACTGAACAGGTGTAGCAAAAAAAGTAAAAATAATAAAATAGGATCACTTCACAAAAAAGTGAATCTATAGCTGCTAGCTGACAGCAGAGGAACACCTCCTATGTTTGTGTTGCCTTCAATTTTTTTCTCCCCTCTTTGTTAAGAGGGTTTGAGCTCGGATGCCAGGTGCACGAAAAACCTGCTTTCAAAGTGGCATGCAAGCATTTGCTGGCACTCAGCTTTAAGTGTATATTTTGCATTCATAAACATGCCACCCTTCTTCTCCAGCTACACAAATATTGTAGATAATCTCTAACAAATGCTTCCATTTCAGATCAGCGAACTGGTTTTATGCTGGCTGATAAGGCAGTCATTAATAATACAGTGCTCCAAGAAAACTAAAGCAAAGAGCGTGTATGTTGAGTCTTGGAAGTCACTGTGAGCAGAATGCCCATTAAGTCCCAACACTACCTACGTATGGCCATGCAATACCTGACCATTATGTTTGCTACAAAGCAAACATGTTTGCTTTCCAAAACAAAACTATATCAGACTATAGAAAAATGCTACTATAGTAATCTTGACAGCACCAGGTCTAACTATTAACATTCAATGTGCTGCCAACATTATAAAAACGAAAAATCACAATCTTCTGACTTCAATTTTTTACTTCTGCCCTTTATTTTACTGAAGAATCAGTAGTTCAAGACCTAGATAAATATTTCAAAACCTATACTATTTGTGAGCAGAGCAGGTCACTACCATTTCCCAGTGCATTTAGAGTTCATGTGAAATAAGGGCAGAAGAGTGATGAGCTGCATTTTTAACATGGGCATACACAGAATAGTTGTCTAGCTGATAGAGAATGCGTAATGCAACATCTGCACGGTGCGCCTTGCCAAAGCCCATCCCAAATAAATGTAGTGCATTCTCCCTAGTGCAATTAACTCTCGTACTCTGGCAGGTTTTGCTAGAAGATCATCAAGGTAGATTACCTTCCAGCATATGAACTAAATACTTACAGGTGTTATATCATCAGTTATTACTTACAAACTTCTGCATTTAACAAGACATCCAGGCAAATGAATGATCTAATTTATGAATTATTTATAAGAATTTCACAGCATGCTCCTGGCGTCATCCATGGCCTTTTCCAGGTCATATGACACCAATTAGAGCTGAATTTTAAATTATTCAATAACCTGAACTCTCTTGTCATTTAACATATAGATATCAATGCAGTAAACAAGTTAAGTCTAATGGGCCCTGGAGGTTTGCGTTCCTCCGCCCATCAGCAGCAGAGGCTGTATGCTACCACTGGAATAGAAAATAATAGAATGCAGCAGTCAAAAACATTTGCAAGGTTTTAATAAGTTATTTTGGCTCCCTTAGGGATTTTAGTATAACTTACAAGCACTGAATCTAAAACATATTAAAGTCCTTAGCTATGTGCTTTTAAAACAAAATTAGGACATAGCAAAAGAGCAAGTCTGACACTAACCCTAATTTAGGCCCTTAATTTGAAATGTAGTGGAAATTATGGAATAAGCAAGATTTACTACACACAACTCATTACCTCCAGGCTCTCCTACAGTATAGCCAAAAATAGCCCCTCTCCCAACACACATACACCTGTCTGTAAAGATAAGGCTACACGCAGGGAAATGGAAATGTTAATTTAATAGCTATCAGTTGACAGGTATACCTCACACTCCTTAGCAATCAGGTGGAGAAGGGACCTCCAGCCTTCTGCTATCCTAACAGCACTGGGGAGACCAGTGCTCTAGGAATCTATCCGGATTTGGGTATCGGCTTCAAGATGTGCCAGTTCAGAGGAAAGGTTTAAGGACCTTTGTGGCACATTATAAAAAAGAGAGGGGATATAACAGCCTCTGAAGCACAAATGCAATAAAAGACACCTTAAAAACATTGTTTTTCATCATGACTACAAGGACAAGAAGATATCAACAGCAAAGGTACCCGAGATGAACAGCGCAATTAGAGATCTGATTCTGCCTCAGTGTAAAGCCTGCAAGAAACACACAGCAAGCATGCCACATCCTGGCTCCAAATCAGCTGCCCTCCAACACCTCATGAACCTTTAAGCACAGCTTCACGAATGAAGGGAGGCATACCAGACTCCTTGTGTACTGATCTAGCCTAAGAAGTCCAAGACATATGGTGGAAAACTTGAGACTGGGTGCAGCTCAGGAGAAACCTAAACTGTGCCCAGCACTGACTTGTTTTTATAGTATTTGTGCCTGAACTTTCTGAAAGCTGCTGTACTAAACCCCAGACCCACTCCTGCAGATGGTTGCTTGCAGAACCTTACCTTGGAGGACCCAGTGACCCCACTCATTCCTTTGCCCTCTCACTGCTTTGCAAGAATTAAAAAATTTTCTGAGCTCAATTCAACAGCAAGAGGAAAAGAAGGAAGGGGAGATGTTCCGTTTATTATTTTAAACACTAGCAAGAAGTTCTCTAGCTATTGCTGTCAAGATGAACGCCAAAAAAGTCCCAATGATGTTGAGAAAATATCATGCCAAATAAGTAAAAACACACCGATCCAAAATGTCTAGCCAGATTAGGAAGAATAAGAATCTAGATTTTCTGCCCTCCAACTTTATCATAGGAGCAGGCTGTAAGAAAGGTTTGGGGGTTTTTTTCAACTTTTAAGAAAAATAGCAGAGAGAGGGAAAAAAGACAACTGCCTAATCTCACAGCACACATTTCAAGAACATACAAAAATAGCTGTAAGGGATTTTATTTTGGTTACCAGCCAGATTTAGTTTCATTCCTACGCTGGGCAGCATTTGATTATTTCACATTAAGGGTAGTAACATGTTGGATGATAAGAGGGAAGTTCATATTGGTTTTCATTAAAGAGTAATACTCACCATATATTTGGTCTTTCAAGGTAACTTTTTCAAAGTTATTTTAAAAGCAAACAGTTTTCTACTTGGAATCAGAAGTTTAGTATATCAGGGGCAACACATGTTCCTGGCTACTGCCAGTCTCTTTAGAATTCAATCAACGTTGCTCCGAAGTCATGCTTTCATAGCTTCAGACACAAGACAAAAGGGCAAATATACTGTGACCCTTCTAAATAGCCCTGATTACTGTGATCAAACAGAAGCCAGATACTTATGTGGATAAGAACGTATAGAGTTTGATGTGTGAAGATTACCGCAGGAGTAGACATTGAATCAGCATTTGCCAATGTGTACCTCACCATGACAGCTAATATCACCTTTCCCCTGTATTTACAGTAGGGATAACTGTGGTACCCATTGGCCAGCGATGAATTTTAAGTAACAGCCACTGTTCACTCAGAAAGATTACCAGAAAGTTTTCCTTCCTTTATAAGGTAAGTATCTCCTGCAGAGTCCCTGGGGTATGGATGTAGGCTTTGAAATGCCTTTGCTGCACGAAGAAAGAAAAAAAATTAGACATCTAAGAATTAAAAGCATGTTCAGAAGTAGGGACAGTGTTTTGGGGAAAAACAACCAGAAAGTTATTTAAATAATACAGAAATCCAGATAATCTTTTGACTTTAAAAGAGTGGAAAGGTATGCCCAAGAGAGCACATTCAGTCAGGAGTGTCCTTGCACTAACAGCCAGACGGCATTTAGATTCTGCTAATGATCCCATCTCTGGGAAATATTTCATAAAAAGTAAACAGTAATTTTCATGTGCCTGCCCTTTTGATCTTACATTTGTAGGGAGTATCCTGAGGCTAGCTGTGGGCGCCCCCGTGGCTCTGGCTGATTGACCTCTAATCTGCCCCTCAAGTAACGATCATGCCAGGGAATGACAACAAGAGTTGCATGTAAGCAGACATTTCAATGCAATCCCATTAAAGACAGGCTGACTCACTTCATCTTGTCAAAGAAGAAGTTTCACAGAAGAACAAATAAAAGCTTTTTAGACAGACTCTTTTATTTTGTGGTGATGCTGTTCTTCAGAACAAAGACTGGAACAAGACTAATGCACTAGCATCTGACTGGTACATAGCTTTACATTAACTGGCTAGATACTAGTGCAAGACAGAACAACAGGCAGCCCCGTGATTATGTGTTAAATAGTCTTGATAGGAGAAAATAAAGAAAATCCTAAAGAAGGGGCAAATCAGGACCATGGTACTTGACCTCTCCACTTTTCAAAAAAACATATATGCCCTTTACTAGAAAGCAGCTGCCTAAAGGCTTAGACGCTGACTGCTTACAGTCTCATCAACTTTGAGATCACAGCTTGCGTGCTTTTACCCAACACTAATACACAGTAAACACAAGACAGTATGTATGAAGTAGCTTATGTCTCTGTCACTAGGAATGAAGCTAAGAGATAAAACAGCCAGTCCAGAGCAGCCGACGTGCAGAAACTTGCTGTCATGCCAAAACTTGCTGTCATGCCAAGGTGACTAAATTACCAGGAACAACTTCTTTAAAGAAGGGATTGAGAAAACTACAAATTAACCCTCTAGAGTACATAGAATTGGGAGCTATTTGCTATTTTACAGTATTTCTGAAATTCTATTCTATTTCTGTTTTACAGTAATACTGAAAAAACATGTATAAGCCCAACACACTGAAGGGTAAGATGCAACACACAGATGGATGAACCGGTAGATAGGCAGCACTGGAGTTGCTACCGAGGCACTTGAAAGGCTGAGTCTTCTCTGAATGCTGGCAGAACTCCATCATGGGCAGATATTACATATATATTATGCTTCCACTTCCTACTTCAGTCTTTCCATAGTTAGTTCATATACCTGTTTAATGAGACTTTTTTCAGATTCTCTTGCATTAGCAAGCACTCAATTTCTTATCAGAAGTCAGCATCTTGTTGACTTGGCTGTGGATGTTTTCTACCTGGACTTTAGTAAAGCTTTCGATACTGTCTCCCACTGCATTCTCCTAGAGAATCTTCATTTACAATTATATAGGAAGTCCAGGAAACTGCGAATGGCACTCCGCAAATGGAAAGGATGCGAACATTTTTGACTAAGAACACCTGAAAGTTTTGTGTGGAATACAACCACCCTGGAGAAGTTCCACCTATGCAGATTTACAGCATATCTCATAATAAATTTCCCCTAGAAAAGGGGGAAATTTTTCCCCCATTTTTAAAAAAGGGAAAAAAGGAAGACCCAGGGAACTACAGACAGTCAGTCTCACCTCCGTGCCTGGCAAGATCATGGAGCAGATCCCCCTGGAAACTATGCCCAGGCACATGGAAAATAGAGAGGTGATTGGTGACAGCCAACAGGGCTTCACTAAGGGCAAATCATGCATGACAAATTTGGTGGCGTTCTGTGATGGGATTACAGCACTGGTGGATAAGGGAAGAGTGACAGATGTCATTTACCTGGACTTATGCAAAGCTTTTGACACTGCTCCACATGACATCTTTGTCTCTAAATTGGAGAAACACGGATTCAATGGAAGGCCAGGCTAGATGAGGCTTTGGGCAACCCAGTCTAGTGGAGGGTGTCCCTGCCCATGGCAGGGGGGTTGGAACTAGATGATCTTTGAGGTTCCTTCCAACCCAAACCATTCTATGATTCTATAATCTGTTACTTAATCTGACAAACTCCACATTGAACAGGTATCCCCTAAGACCTCTGAGCAACAGAGGCAAACTATCTCACTTGAGTCTGGAAGGCTTGGCTCTCTGAACATAAAAATTCAAGGTCCTCTTGGCATACAGTGTTATTTCAGTGAGAAATAAAATGTTGGCAAACTTGCAGTATCTCAAACAGGTACATAAATTAACTAATGGAAGATAGCAGGAAAAGTCGAATCAAGGAGTAGAAGCAGGCATGGAGCAAACAGCAATCACTCATTCCATGGGGGTACACCAGCTGCTTCCTTTTGAAGCCCACCATGAAGAGGCTGGCTTCAGGATATTCTCGCCACACTTGAAATACCACTGAGGATATCCCAGCAGACCTTTGGACTATGGCTGAGATTCCTTAAGAGCTGGGGTCATTCTGTAGTAGGTTTAGTACAGTTGAAGGTAGCAACAGTTGGCATAGGAAAATGACCTCTGATATATCAAGCTACAAAGATCAACTTCCTCTTGACCCATGGAAATGATCTTCCGTAGTCCTGCTTGACACCATAAAGTATAGCTATGGTATCACAGCTATTATTTGCATAAAATGGTCCTAGATGTGGTGTAGAGCACTTTGACAGTCCATCCTGATGGGTCTCAGCTGCACAATATTGATATAAAGGCTCTTCTATAGTTACCATAGGCCATTAGGTTGTCTGAATGGACATCCATCACTACCAGCTTGTGTGAAGGAGAACATTAAGTTAAAAGGGCATGACCAAGCATAAATTGAAAGGCCCTCCACTACTTCAGGGCACCAGTGACCTTGCGAGGCAATTGCCTTCACTCTGAGACAGTGCAGCCTGGACAGATAGACCAAGTAAAACCCACCCACAGGTTTATTAAAGGGAGTTTAGTTTAGAAAAGCTCACAAGCGTCAGCATTGGCAGTAGTCTCAAAGGAAATCCTTGCACAAAGCTGGCCCTTTGTCATAAGCACACAAAAATGCATAAAAATTAAATATGTGTGTATAGACTCACATCAATAGCTAGCAAAACACTATGCCCTGCTTAGTTAGCTGAAAGACAGGGGACAGGGAGAGGCAGTTTCCAACTATGAAACCCTACAGTACAGTCTCTCCAAGTTAGAATGGAGATGTAGATCTTCCTTTTACTAGAGAACCTTTATTCTATTCTGCTGTCCCAGTCTTAAGAGCACCGGTTCTATTGCTATGGTTGAACGTTACATACGTCTTTTGCTCTCTTTCCAACCAGTACCCTAACAGTTGTCCATTTTCAAAAGCAAATCTGTTTCCTACCTGGTAATAATTAACATAGCAGATATATGACATCCAAAATTTTACATAAATTATTCTCAAGGAAGAAATAAGTTACTGAAGGGAATTCTTTTCCCCAGGGAAAACTGAAGAAGTTTGAATTTGTAGATTTCACCTTTCCTCTGGTTTATTACTCCCCAGTTTGTGAACTCAATCTGTACGATAAGTCTGCACAAATACAGAAAGCAGCAGCAGTCCACCATGTCAAAAGTTACAAATTTTGGAAGTTCTGACAAAATTCTAATGCAGAATGGAAGGTCCTTCTATCTGAGTTCCTAGACCACTTCTTTGGATAAAGTTAGTTAATAAATGTATTTTGACTTCCAGGCTTATTCCTGGTAGCTGCACTTCAGTTCTCCTTCTTAAACTCTGGATTCAACAAATAATAGTAATGCTTTGGGGCTGAAAAATCTCTAAAACCACCAAGTGCCAACTTTAACAGGAGCAGAATTAGGTCAACAGTAAAATTCACTCCCTCCAGGAACAGAATTGAACCATCCAGCTGAGCACAGAAGAAATTCTCACCACGTTTCCATATTTGTAAAGTTCCTTGGGATTTGTAAAGAGTAGCAAAAAAATATATTTCCAAGTATTGTTCTAGAGCAGAAAGCTCTGTCCTACTGGAGAAGCAAAAAAAGAGTTTGAGCCTCTCTCAGTTACATATTAAATGAGTGCATCTTTCCAAGTGCCACAGACTTCATGAGAGAGAAGATAGTAAGTTGCAAGTATTCAGAAACATAGAATCACAGAATGGTTTGGGTTGGAAGGGACCTCAAAGATCATCTAGTTCCAACCCCCCTGCCATGGGCAGGGACACCCTCCACTAGACCAGGTTGCCCAAAGACCCATCCAACCTGGCCTTCAACACTTCCAGGGATGGGGCATCCACAGCTTCTCTGGGCAACCTCTTTCAGTGCCTCACCACACAGTGAAAAATTTCTTTCTAACATCTAACTAAATCTACCCTCCTTCAGCTTAAACCCATTACCCCTTGTCCTGTCACTACACTCCCTGATATACAGTCCCTCTCCAACTTCCCTGTAGGCCTCTTCAGGTACGGGTGGGGGGGGAGGAAGAAGGGCCAAAAGTAAAGCAAAGAAGAAAGCCGAATCACATTGGTTCAGTCAGGTATTTAAAATGGGTTTCCTTTAATTAGCTGAACTGTAATACAAATTAAAACTGAATTTCTTGCTCACAATATATTCATTGGAGGGGAGGGGATGCAGCTGGCTATTTCCAGAGCAGTTCAAGCTAAAACAGACTCAGTTCTGCAGGACTGCACAGGAGCCAGTTTCCATCCTTCTCAAAAGACCGAAAAGTAACTTGGCAGCAGAGAGTCTGACTGCAAGCTCCATCTCAGAAATACTTATGAAGCAAGACAAACCTGTGGCCATTGTGACTGAACTCATTAAAATCAATACAGATTATTTAAAGCCCTCATGCCTGACATTCAAGTCCTTTATTATGCTTTCAATGCCTGGGAAAGAAGCTGTAGACATAGGGCAGAAATGAGGACTTTAATATCACAGTTGATCACTAAGTGACCAGTAAAAGGAGTTTGGTGCCACACGGTATTTTTGGCATGAAATGTTAAATGGGATTGATTGTAAATTTCACTTTGTTTTTGATATCTTTTGCTTTCTGATGACAGAACTGTTGATGATACAAATGCCCAAGCTCAGCTTTCAGTCTGGATAATGACCAGAAGCAAAGTAATCACATCTCTTGGATCAGTGTCTGTTTCATGATACGAGATAAGATTAATAGTTTCATGCTGATTTGCCATTTCCTAGAGTGGTGTTAAATTACAAATTTACAGGGGGTTGGGGGCGGGGGGGGATGTGTACTGTATGAAACTCTTAGAAAAGGGCAAAACCAAAGCACAGTTATCATAAGATAAAACCATAAAACAATCACAGCCCTTGGGGAACCAGAAGCTCTCTGCATCCTGTCATGTGTCAGATCATCATAGGGTGCCTGGTTATTTTATGATAAGATTATCTAATGTTAATCTCACCACTAGAATTGCCTGCAATAAAAATGTTACCAACTTTCTAATTTTAATTACTGGGTTCCTGAAGATAACTACTTCAATTCTGTTTAAAAAACCACTCCCCATGGTTTCTCTGAAGCTAGGAGTACTTCAAATATCAAACTTGTGGATTGGATGACTTTCAATGTCTTTAATTCTGTGATTATTAACTCCTCTCTTCCCTCCTATTTTCACCTAGTCATCCCAACACAGGACAGTGTTATATGCATATAGGATAACACAATTTCTTCCATTTCATTTCACAAACTACACCAAAAGAATGCCGAATACCTCAAAAGAAATTCATAATGCATCTATAACTAGGCATTCTTGAAATAATGCAGAAGAGGAAAAATTATTTCCTAAAGCAAAATTGTCAACATGATGACCTTAGGATTAGCTAGCAGAAGTGGTGACCACCACTGTAACAAATTTAACAGCAGGAGCCTACAAGCTGGTTCCCTAGATGAGGTTGCTGTTGAGCAATCTCTTCAGAACCAACCACTTCCTTACTGAAGAGAGCATCGCAGATGTTGGTTGCATCAGCAACATAACACACACACACACACCCTCTTTGCATTATAATTCTCATACCTGTAAAGCTTTTTTACTAAGTATCTTTCTCCCACTATTCAATGCACAGTAGCAAATGACTGCAGAGCCATATAAGCTATTTATTGTCACAGGAGTCCAACTGCAGATAAGAAATTTCAAAAGGAGATGTTGTGCAAAAAAACCCTTTAGGGAAACACATTTCAGGGGCAGTGGAGGGTAGGCATCCTTAGGAACAAAAAGGAAGTGTAACATTAAAAAGAAGGGAAAAAAACCCCAAGCAGGAGAACCTGGGCAATTTCAAAAACCTCCCATTGTATCACAAAGCAGCTTGATCTGGTCCAAAACCACATTCTCATCAGAGATCCCAGTTAACTCATTGATAGTCCACAGTCTGTGTCTGACTATGTATTTAATCAAATCTTATGATAATCAAAGTAAGGGCATTGTGTTACACCAGAAGGATACAGAACAAGTCTCTTGTAAAGGTTGTAACATGGTAAAAATCAAATAACTATGTCCTAATCACACTGTCACTGGATATAATCCTACTATTGTAATTTTCTGTAGATGAAACTAGATAATAAGAACAGTTGAAGACAGTTTAAAGAATAGATTTGTCATCTTACTCACTAGTACCATACAATTTGCTTATACATCAGTTGTTTTACATATGCAACGATAATCTATTGTCTGCATTTCTCTTGTACTTTTAGCATAAAAGTGGTTAGAGAACAATCTAGATGTGTGTTTCTCCTGAGTTCACCAGTTCCTGCTGTTTGTTTCTCACTTGAAGTCATAATCCTGTCTTTGACATCATAATCATTTGCACAGCCACCAATTGAGATGTCACAAATGGAGGATTATGGCCAGGTGGGGAATAAGCAGCAGGAGCAGATGAACTCTTAAGAAACAAAAATCTTGTTTTCATGCAAATGCCCTTCATAATAGAGAACAAAAGAACAAAGGAAGAAAAATACAATGGAGAGAAAATACTAGAAGCTGGATTGTTTCTAAATACATGATCTCCCCGAAGTTTCCTCTGAGGAGTGAGCTGCAGATTAACAACTGCATAAATCATTACAAAAGTAAAACAAAACTTGACATCTGATGATTGACCCTCCCCCCACCGCCACCACCACACATGCACACAGTTTTCTACTTAACATGAAATCAGAAGAAGTATGAGGCACTTTGAGAGAACCTGTAACCTTTAGAGGTATTTATATACATTATGCCTGAATATTCCTGGCAGTAACTAAGCACTGTTATCCTTGTTCTATAGACAAAGACACTGAGGTCAAGGAATACACAGGACCTCCCTGAATCTTAGTCACAATCAGATTGCTCAAGACACCGATACTAAAAAATTCAAAGCTGAAGCAGCTCAGATTGTGGAGGAACAGAAATCCCATAGCTCTGGTTACAGTCCCATGGGAGGCTGTTACTCTGAAGGGCTACTCTGGGTTAGCAGTTCCAAAGAGTTAAGAGAATTACAAACTATTTTTATATTTTAAAAAAATCATTCATAAATTAATCTGTCTGAAATGGATTTTAGCTATCAATCTGAATGCCAATATGCAGTCACTGAAAAAAATAAAGTCAAAATTGCAATCCAAATCCAAAACAACAGAATCTTTATATATAAAGAGAAATCCAATCAGCTACACTGATATCACACTGTAATGTTGCTGCAAAACACATCTACCAGAAATTCTTCTGGTTCCATTTCTAGTATCTTCTTTTATTCAGCTTTGGGTAAGCAGTGCTGAATTGTAAATTGGTTAAATTGCCATGTTCTTGGCACTGCTGCTAACCCATATCAGCAAAATCTGTGTTTCTGCACCAGTCTAATTAATAAATATAAGAAATTCATTTTTGTAAAGAGTAAAAACAATGGTGCTTCACATACTTGTGTTCTGCCTCACTATTGCCTGTGATGATGCTGAACGTATGCCATTAAATGTGACAGCGTAGATAGCCTACAGCTTAAACAATTCCATCATCTGCCTGTATTCTAGTTCCCATACAGTCTTCTGGACATATCCTGTCCAGATCTTGTCACAGCACAGCAGATGTGGCAGCTCATTTCCTCAGCAGTAAAGCAGAGGAGGAACCTTAGCATGAAAATTGTGCCGTCTGTCCTCTTATTTTCCCTTCTCGGATTTACAGTGCTGAACTATCAGGACTATTTCAAGTTCATTTCAATTGTCCAAATAGCCTCCCGGTAAATAAATGCACCATTTGACAAAGGAGTTAATTCAGTAGAAAAAACTTCTTGGCTTTGCCAATAATCACCTTGTATTGTGGAAGCATGCCCCCCCTTCCTCCAAATCTGAAACAAATACAAGCGCAGTTATAAACAGCATTCTAGCTTTTAAACACTAACAGGCGTGAGAGCAGACTGCTAACAACACATAATAGCCTGGATATCTGTACAACACAATTACACTTGAAAAAAACCTAAGTACTATGTATGACATTTATTCATGACTTCAAGTAAATGAGTTGCTGAGTAACTCGAGGCTAACCTAGGGTTTTACACTTGATGGACAAACACCTAAATATCCTAACTAGATATTAACCAAACTGTAATTGCTCTCAAGTTGTATTTAGCTCTGCAATCTGCTGTTTCCATTTCAGACCTCAAAAAAAGTTTGGTTGCCCAGAACCATATTAACTTTCCCAGGCATATCAGTCCAGTTTAATAAAAGATATTATGCCTACCTAGAAATCTTGTCCCACATTTGCTTTTATATCTATGCTGTATTTTTTTTTTAAATAGAAGCCTTATTCAGCCACGATGTGTTTCTGAGCATCTTCTTTAAACCTGTCGCTTTCAGAGTCCAGGTAAAAGAATGTTTTGCTCTTGTACAAATTTATGTATTATGTATTAACAAGGCTGAAATTCTGTATTCAGAAAGCAGGTATGGATATTTATGAATAACCTAAAGAAAATTGCTTTACAGAAAATACATTTAAATTCCTCCCTCCATTTTTTATAAGGGATGACAGGCAGTCTGTTACGCTAGTAACCACTCTGAACGTGCAAAGCAATGTTTAACTGTGTTCATGTGTGTTATTGGTGGCAGTCACCATGCTTGCAAAACTTCTTCTGTTGCTACCAAAAGTGACAGACATACCAGAACATGGTCAAGAGCAGGTAGCCAGCAGTGGGGAAGTCATAGTTTTATCTCACCTGTGCTGAAGCTTTGCATCTAATGGGAAAACACCAATACTTCTAACTTTCATTTTTCTAAGAATTTACATATCTGTACTCCAAGCAAAAGTTGTATCATTGTGGAAAGAGCAACATTGTGTTCACATTGTATCTTTACTTGTAGGTGGAGGAACACAGGGTGGAATCAATTCTACACTAAATATACATCCAAAACCTGTATTTCCTTAACACCTTTGTAAGGTGAGCAGCAGCCGTGCTGAGAATCACCCACTGAGAACTCCAAGTCACAGCCTCTAGATAAGATACGGCAGCAATGGATAATGGATACTCTAGGTAGAGGCTGACAGAAAAATGCCAGTTAAAATATTTCAACACCAAAGAGACTGTAAACCTTTAAGAACGAAAAAAATCTCCTGTTAGAAACATAAGTGACCAACTACGTTGTACTTTGCTCAAGGTAAAAAGAGCCGAGGATGCAAAGCCGTACTTGTGAAACCAAGGACATAAGTCCAGTCCAACCGTACCTGTACGCAGTCTAAAGTATCAGCATTTCATTCCTAGAGGCCACTGGTGTCTGCGGTTAAAGGAAAAAAGTCTGCCAGGTAACAGTATAACCGATGTGCCTCACAGCCAAAAATCCTTACTATTATAAAACTGATTGCTAAGCAGAGCTTTAAATAAAGTTTGGAAGTGAAATGCTCTTAAATGTTAGCCTGTGATTTCTGAAATTAGAGGTCAACTCTATTACCCCTTGATGCTTGACTTCTGAAATTCCTTAAAATATGGCACTTGCTTCCCATTTTCAGGAACGCACCTCATGCAGTCAAGCATATGGAGTCAATAAAGGTGTCTCTTCATCTGCCATTGGAAGCTTTATTTTTCTCACTTATAAATTACAACTGGTTTTAGTAACAGCAATCCCTACACAAATTTGAAATGCACTTCCATTTTCCATGTTGCAGAGCTATATGGCTTAGTAAATACATGCAATTTAGGTTCAAAACCATAGCTCCAGGCACTACATATCGAGAATTTTATATTACTGAAAATTAATGCCTTTTTTGCATATGCTTGAGCAATAAATTAAAAAGCTATGTCTTATATGTATCAATTGGGATTTTCTTAGCCTTCATTTTAAAAAAGAATCATGCATACAGAGTTGCATTTCAGCTTCTTCTCTGGGTGTTTAATAAGAGAATATGAATTTATTTCAATTCATCAAAAGCAACTCACTGGAACTCTAGAAGCCTCGTATTTTGTACTGAAATTTGTATGTGTTCAACTGCATCAGTATCAACCTCCAAATTCAATCCTCCAACTGAAAAAACTGGCACCTGTGTGAACTGTACTCATGGCAGTACCCAAGTGGAATAATCAAAGTAATAGTCATAATTTCTTTTAGCACAGAAAACTACAGTGCCCATATTAGAGTTGGATGGAAAATAAATGAGGTTATGATAATGGCTGGACGGGGGGCACAAGGGCTACATAATGCTTTGAAGCTGTCCTCTCTTGCAGAGCTCTATTCCACCCCGAAATCTCCATTCTCCCACGTACATGGAATGGAAACACTCCTCTCCTGGCACTGCCTGTTCAGGGCAGCAGGCAACTAAGGAGGCATGCAGGATTTTCTAAGGCCACATGAAGAAGGAACTCGGAACAGACAACTGGAATTCAGCTTATCCTTCAAAGTCTACCTTTCAGACTCCTTGACTGCTCTTGCCTTACCTCAGCTTGCTACCAGAATCATCCCTCTGGTTACTTTTACCTTATCTATGATAAGAAGCAAAACAGCATAAAATGGGCAAATTTTGTCTAAGCTTCAACCACGGAGCCTATTTAGCAGCTAGAATTTAGCATTTACTTGCCTTGGCTTTTATCCAGCGTATGTTGATAGACAATGCTACATATTTACTATCTGGCTACCTACAGTGATGCACATGCACATCTATCGATTCCCTAATCTTTACACATGGATTCCTGTCGTTGTCTGGAGATATCCCATCTCTCCAGTGACATTTGTTCTAGGCATTTGGCTTATATTTCACAATTAATCCTGCCTGACTTTGCTGAACAAAAGGCCTTTTTTTTTCATTAGTCTTTCAGCATCCATATTACTCAATGTTATTTTCCCCATTTAAAAGCATCTGAAATGCATTATTTCCTCTGCAGTTGTTACATCTAACATCGCTTAGGTCCACACCTACCACCAATGCTTTCAAAACGGGTGCAGATCCGTACCTGTTTATGACCAGAATCTTTTGACAAGCCAAGGATAATCTGGCTCAATAGTTTGTTCAGTAATATAAAACTGGCATACCAGGTCTGAGCAAGCATCATTCCAGCTGAGTACCTCGTCTCTAGCCTGATGCCTCTTGGAAGCCTCAGTGACAATGAGAAGGAGTTAACTGCTCTTGGTGGAGAGATGCCACCATCCAGGGGATTGCCCACAGTTCCCATGTGGCCTGCCAGCCACCCTAGAAGAATGCTGCTGGGATGAACCATGGGGCCTTGCAAATATTGTCTGTTTTATATAGCTGAAGAGAAAAAAAGAGGAAAAAAAAAAAGGATATAAAAACCCAAACTCAGTGGGGCTTGGGACTCAGGAGAACAAGCTACATTTCCTGCCCAGATGACGAACTGCTCATGGGATCTTATGCAAGTCATTCAATCTCATCTCGTTGATTTTTTTTTTTTAGACAAAACTATGGCAATTACTGAGTGCTTATTGAAGGTGCATAAGAATAGATTGAGAGTTTTGCTCCCTGTATGCTAACATAACCTCACAGCTTCTGTAGCTTTCTCCTTCCCGTCCCAGGCTGATCTCTTACCAAGGTCTGAATGCTGCAGTAAGCCATAGCTTAGGTACCCCTTAAAATTAAGGCTACAGTGGAAGTGACCCAACATATGGCCAAGGAAAGAGCTTTGAAACAACTGTTGGTTCCTACTCCTTTCCCATCCCCTCAGGCATCATGTACATCATACACAATACAGAAAGGAGAGCCCAGAGCCCATTTAACCTAGCTAACTGGGATGCCAGGCCAGGGCACTGAAGACTCAAGAACAGAAAAGCTTTACCCTGAGAATAAGCAAACTGTCTCCAAAACCACCTGAAATAAACACCTCTAAAACAGACCTAATTTGGGAGATACCTTTAATTTTTGCCATGCTTTAACCATAAAGGAAATAGAATTGGAAATTAAGCTTTTCCTTCTTCTGTATCTTACTTGCTGCATTCAGAATATGCCTCTGCACCAAATTCAGATTTAAATTTGGGGACATTATGCTTTAGAAAGTAAAAATAATGTGGAAAAGATCAAAAATAACTTTCAAAATGCTATCTAATACAGTAAGTTTTGTCTCCCAAGTAAAGACAGAAGAAGTGATTCAATAAGCCAGTGGTGAAAGGAATCTATTATCTTATTTTACTGTGAATTTTATGAGTTTACGTGCATTATTATGAATTATACCATTTGATTTCAGGGAGTTCCACAAATTTTAAAATGTCTTACTTCACAAAAGCTACAAAAATAATTACATAAATAGCAAGAATTTGAAAATAAGTACCACCTTCTACTTCATAAGAGCAATGAGTGAGCCTGGCTGCCTGCTTATAAAAAAAAGACCTTAAAATTATAAACATTTTTAGAAAGAAAACTTCAATTCACTGATATTTGAATGAAGCACATACAACTTGTGTACAAACCAAGTTCAAATTTAAGTTTTGAGTTTGAGGTTTGTTTTCTTTTTTAAAACCTTCAGACTGCAAAACCAATAGAGATGTATTTTGCTTGTGTTTTCCCAGCAGTGAAGTCTCCCTGTAACTGGAAGGACACTAAAACCCTCCATTCCCACAAGGCCTGATCTCAGCAATGGAAGCTTTCCTACAGTTACCTCTTTGAAGGTAACTTTCACAATCTTTCCTATATTACAAACATACTAAATGCACCAAAATATAATTTTCTCTAAATAAAATGGTATTCATCAAATCTTCAACCTATTATCCCACATTCTCTTGTGGAACAGACATGTCAATAGAACAGCACTGTCAATCAATCCGATAGATTTTGAGTGTATCCGCAATGAATCTACCCTGCAATAAATTGGCTTGGGTAATTTAAAAACTCATATCTTAATGTTGGGAGAAGAAAAAATATTATTTTGATCTATTCCTCTTCCTCTTAAAGCACCTTGGGCAAGGGCTTAAGCATTAAAAAGAAAAATAACCAACAGCTGTATTACAGCAATCAAGCCCAAACAAAAATGACTGATCAATCCAAAGGAGAAAATACAAAAGACATCATTCCATATGAAATACACACAAAGATTTGAACTCAAAAGTTTTCAACTGTGTCAAATGTGTTATAGCCAGTAAACTATAGATGGTTAGAGCACCCATATTTTCCCCCTTTTCAGTCTTTTTCTCTAGATCACCAAAGCATTTAAAATTGTATCCTTTTACAAACACTGTTCTATTAAGTTTCTTAGCAAGAGCACCATACAAAATGATGAACCACAAACTGTTATGTGGATTTCTCTGCTAGTATCTACAGCACCCCAAGAACAGAACCCAGGATTCACTCCTCCCTCCTTTCATGAGGCAGGAATTTGCAATTCCCTTTCAGAAACTATTCCCATTACACTTTCTTCTCAATGCACATTGCATTACCTCTCTTGGATGAATCCCAGCTATATTGTACTGCATTTCAGAATCCTATCAGCTCATTTTAAAAGCCTGTTTCCCTTCATGAAACAGGTGTGCCTGAACATACAGCTGCCATTTAAAAATACCATAATTCACTACAATTTGATCAAATGGCACTGAGCAACTGCTTAGCTCCAATTATAAAGAAAGAAGAAAATTCACCAAGAGACAGTTTCTGCTGGCCATACAAAATACATGTCTGACATTAAAGCAACATAGTACTTTTGAAAGGTGCTGAGGAGCTAAGTGCTCTCCATTTTCACCAATTTCAAAGAATCAAGAACACTCAGCACCAGGAGTATCAGTTCAAGCCCATGTCAAATCACTTTATCTAGAGACACATTTAAACACAAAGTAAGCTACAAATATAACTGAAAACAGCAACGTGTGTAGAACACAATTAAGAGGGTCAGTTTCCCAACCTGCAAGAGAGACCCAAATCACCCTTCCAACAGCTAACCAACAAGTCCTTCAGGAGAATCCCAAGACAGTATTCCCCCACACATGAAGACACACAAACTTGTCTTTACCCCTTCTGATACTGTAACATCACCCCAGGAAGTTTCCCCAAAGTAACTTTTAGACTACATCTATCATTCTGTTCAAATCAATTCTCTTCAATGCATTGCACTAAGGAAGACGGGCTGAGATACAGCTGGCATCAATGACAGCACCATGAAAACTGAAAAATTACCTCTAAAAGTGTTTGAGAAGAAAACGTTCAACACTGTATTTCATATCACTGAGCCTGAAACAGAGTATGCTGTTCTACAACGCTCTTTCAAAGTACTACCATTAAAAAAAAATTAAGATGTATTAATGATAGACAGTAATTTACAACACCAGTGAGCCAGCTAAAAGACAAACACTTAAGCAGCAAAACATCATAGTGTGCACTAACAGGTTAACACTAAATAATAAGCAACAGTTATACAGGATACTAAAAATGGGTGTAATATGATAAAACAGGAAATAAGGGCTATAAAAATTATAGAAAACCACAAAAGAAGGCTTCCATAGGAAGCAATGGAAGCCAACTTTCATGCTATTTAGGCTGGACAAAAATGCTTGAAAAAAAGATCTGGAAGGAGAAAAATCTTCTGCGGGTGCAAGGAGGCGAAGATGAAAAGTTTGGTCACACACATAGACTGAGAATGCAAGGATTAGATGAATTACCAAAAGTAAAATTGGAAATCTGGGAGAAGCCCAGAAAACTGAGTGAGGGGGGCAGAAAAGGAAAAGGGTAGAGATGTTCTTTGTCTCTAATGTTTCTGATTTTTATATAATTTCTCCAATTCAATGAAAGAAAGCCACAATCTCCAAGTAGGAATAACAACCACACACAGAGGCAATAAATACGGATTCAAAGTGGAACATCTAATAAGAAAAGAAAGTCTTTCTCTTTCCTGCAAATGGAGGGTGATGATGATTCAAATGAAAAAAACATAGCGAACAATATTCATAAGATACGGTTTCTGCAGGCTACAGAAATCATTGCGAGGTGCTGTATACTGCAGAGTTTTATGACATTTTTTGGCTGAGTTCATGATTAGGAGATTACATAAGCTGTTTATTACTTGCTGCAGCCTATGGAGCGCAAAAAATGAACTGGTCATTTAATTTACACTAAATTTGTACCAGATAGTAGAAAAAAGCAAAGCAACTCTCTGAAGACACAGCAAGCATTAAAATGCTGTGACTGAGAAAACAGCGCCATTTTCCAATATCGTGTTGTATAGAGCAAAGAAATAGTTTGCTAAAAGACGATTAGTATAAAAAAACCTCCTCTTGAACTCTGGATCAATGCCTAGCAACAGAAATGTCTGCATGTGTATTCACATGCACGCATGCATGAGCGTAGTGGTTGTGGATGGACAAGGGAAGAGCTTGAGAACGACATGGGGGAAGGGAGGAAAAGAGCAGCAATTCAGTTTTCATGTTTCCCCAAAGTCTCAACTAGAACTAATCAAAATGAATTCATCTGAATGTCTGTGATGGCCAAAGATTTAGTCACACACAGTCTGGCTGTCCAAATGAATGGTGAGGAAAGGGCTCACATCAATCAGCTTCATCTAAGAAGATTGGCACAACTTCAATAGGGATTGACAGAGTTCAGTGCCTGCCAGACTGATGAGCCAAGCACCAAGCTGAAAATGTTCTGACTATTCATAATGACATTGCAGTCTAGGGCCTTTGATTTATTAATTCAGGAACTAAAGCTTTCAGTTACTGTAAGAAGAATATTTGAGGTAGCAGTTTCGCACCCCTTACAGTATAGGAAATCGACATCCCACTGGTCTGCACTCCAGCCTGCACTGGTATTGTTACTGGAATGCCTTTGCTGCTACTCAGGGCGTAACGTACAGTCCAGTTCCTCCCCTCCCTCAAACAATTTACTTTCCTAGAAAATAAATAAAACAACATAAGAGCGCAGTGCCCTGCCTTCAAGAGATTTTGCTAAATGAGCCTTCTTCAAGCCACAAAAGAAACATTTGTCTTAATTGTTACTAATAATGTTATCTTTCAGTACCCTCCAAAAATCTCTGACCAACAGCAGGGCTCTCACACGGCACTGTTAGAAATGTTGCTAGGTAGCATTACACATGCAGACAATTAACAGCTTAAAAAAAGAAGGTTGATCATTTTATTGCATTATTGTTCAGACAGAAGAAAATTCATTTTCATTAAGATAAGACCTTTCCACTCATTCTCAGCCCTAAATCTGTTTAGAGGAAGGCAAGGTGTCTGGTATATTAATGTATTCCAATTAAACAAAATTGGGTAACACAAATAGGAAACTTGAACAAGTTGCAGTGAAGTTAGGAGGCTGCTGCTACACTTCCTTGGGCAGGCAGTCATATTGACTATGTTTAACAGAAGAACGACGGAACATATTATACAGAAGTCAGTCTGAAAAAAATCCCTGTTCAAAGCTCTCCCCAACCTACGTTATCTCACCAATATTATCCATGTATTTGAACAGAGTACTCAATACAGACTTGGTCCCAAAGCAGTTGCCATTTCTTTCCTTCAGTTTTTCTGTTTAGTAATGCTACTTTCTGTAGCATGATACTCTACTAAAAGTTGCACAGAAAAGCATTTTAAAGGGAAGCAAAGAGCTTGGCATAAACAGTAGAAGTGAGATCCCAGATAAACAGCAGCAAGGAAAAAAAATGGTCAAAATTGGGCGAGCTTAATTAAATTACCTTACTTCTCCAGTATTCACTGTGCACTCAGCATGTATTTATTTTTTGAAATTCCACTTGTGCAAAAATAAAGACTTGCATGCTTCTGGCTGGAACATATTCAATCATCAACAAGATTGTGGCCCACGTAAAAGGAGAAATATGTCTCGAGTCAGACCTGTGCTGCTTTGATATGGAAGTGAAAAGGCACTTCCTTATTTTTCAGGGCCTCTTAAATGGTCTTTTTGTTTTGGTGTAAGTACTACCCAGCAGAAGACCCTCAAGCCCCAAAGCACAGAGGATTCACAATGTGGTGGCATGAAGGGCCCCTACAGGTCACATACAATGAATACAACGGAAATACACCTGGCAGCAGAGAATGCAGCAAACTCACTGGATTCACAGATCACACAATTCTCTGAGTTACAATCCATTTGTAAGGGACACATGAAGACTATGAGGCCTATTGTAATCCAAAAGGCATATTTATAGGCTTGCAGCTATTCACAGCTTTCAATTTAGATTTAGAAAGTTTCAGTTTTGCTCCTGTTGTGAATAAAATATTCCATACAGAGACTATTTTCTTCTCCTTAGGTCTGGGAAGCATGACTGTTAAGACATTCTGGCTTAGTTCAAGTGATTTGGCTGCATTTCTCCCTTCCCTTGTTCCTTCTCAATTGAAGGTTATATAATTCATCTTCATCTGCAAAGCCTAGGGAAGCCTACAGGTAGAATACAGTGTACTAATCTATTACAAAGCAACAGCAGGTAAAGAACTATTTATTTCCACTAAATACATACTTTCTAAACAAGTGGTCTGCAGTAGTTTCTTGTGGGAAATAAGAGTGTCTGTAAAGCCAGTATCTAATTCTGAAATCAACTTTAAAAAAAATAAATCAGATCAACAGTTATTCCAAAGCAGAAAGAGGTGCACAAGACACTCAAGGAAACAAAAAGATTGCTAATTTAAACTGAGTTATTGAGGTGGAGGGAGCCTGGATGTAAATGACACCATCAATGACTACAACAAAGCCATTCCATCAAGAATGTCTATACACAAGACTGTGCTAGTTTCATTTTGACCATACATAGAGTGACGTCTTCCATTAAACTGCTAACAGTTAACATGGAGAGGAGATTTTTTAAAATCTTTACTCCATTCTTTTACGCTGCTGTCACTGCTGCGCACTTCAGCCTCCTTGGCTCTTGGCACCATCACCTCTTTGAAAGCTACAGAAGTATTGCAAATTGACTAACAAGATTAGCAAATCCGCACCTGACTTGTTCAATAAGGTGTTGATGCATGCAGATATATTTGCCGAAATGACTTCATCCAACAGGCATCAAATCTCACTGGAGCCCCTTCTGTTTTGAGTCCCTAATCCCTAAACCTTTCTAACTTGCATATAACCAAAAAAAAAAAAAAATCCAACAAAAAAAAAAAAAAAAAAAAAAAAAAAAAGGAGCTGAAAAGGAAGGAGAGGAGATAATGATGCCTGCCGTGAAGGCAGCCGATCAGGCAGTGCCTCCCCCAGCCCCTGCACACGCAATCAGTGCCAGCTGTAGGCCAATTAAACCCAGCCGCTCACAGGTGTTCGCAGAAATGACTAACACAAAAGAAATTCGCACTTCAGAACTGCAATATTTAAAAGCTTTGAGGTGGAACCAAGAAAGATAAAAGCCCGAATTAAGTTTATTGCCACCTTGTGCTTCACTCTAATGCAGGTTTTGAGCAGGGCCTCCCATTGGTATTAAAAGTTGGATGAACATCTGCATTTAAAATACAGGAAACCAAGCAGGTGAAGTGCTTTTAAAAAGCCAGTTGCCATAGTAGATAGGGGGCTTTAGTATATGTTCATTTATTATTATAGTTGTACAGCAATATGGTAAAATATATTTGCCAAGTGGGCAATACAAGCTCGACTCTAAGTCAACATAATATGCTAGATTGCTTAGATTTTCATAAATATTTTTGGTGCTTATTTTCCCTAAACATAACTCTCATTTCCCAAAATAACAATTTCTTTAATTTTTAATGAGAACAAAACCATGGTAAAATCTTATCATGCTCTCTTACATTCAGATTAAAAACCACAAGAGGGGAGAAAAAGGAAAAGAGAGGCAGCCCCCTGGTAACTCTCCATGTTCTCTTAAGTGGTGGAATGACAGGAACTATCCAGTAAGTGAATTCTTTCCCTCTCTCTACAGAGCAGGAAACAAAGTATCTGTAAAATGAATTTCTCTTTATGGTCTTATACCAAAAATATGTATACAAATTAACATCCAAATGTCTTTAATTCCCATGATATGTCTATTAAGCAGCAATTCTCCATAAGGCTGTTTAGCTATCCAAACAGCAGCCTAAAATTATTATCTCTATAAGCTTTCCATAACTTATCACTCAGTTCCTATGAAAAGCCATTAATTTTGGCCTCTCTCTATCTTGGTCTCACAGGAAATATTCTGCAAAGGGATGTAATAAAAATGTGATTTCTGCCATCATTTCATTAAAATTCCCTGTTAAATTTCTATCTGAACAGTGTACATAATATAAAAAAAACTCAGGGCTCTTATTAATGGTGCTGTTCCTTATGATACTGACTTTAAAAAATAATGAAGACCATTTCTTACTTGTAAGAATATTGTTCATTTTTCATTCCTATTAAAATTTAATCTGGAAGTTGTTTAAAAATGTTTAAGTTTCATTACATTTCAACATCTTAAGAAAGGGAAAGAGCTAGCAAGTTCATGAGTAGGAATGCTGTCACTCATCTGTCTCTTCCCCGCTATCTCAACAGTAAATCACTCAACCTATCAAGATACCCATTTGCAACAGTTTACTACTTACCCATCTTATGAAAGTGCTGAGATACAACGTTTTCTGAAGAGCTTCAGCTCTGAGTGGAGGATGATAGAGAACAGAGGACCAAATTACTTCCTCTACTTCACAGTATCTTTGAAGTTTTTGGAGGTTTTGGTTGGAGTTGGGGCTTTTAGTGTGTGGTTTTTTGGTTTGATTTTTTGATTTGATTTTTTTGGAGGAGTGTATGTGTGCAGAGCAGTGGGTATTTTTACAGGATTTAAGCAAGCTGAAATCAATGCAGAAAACTGTGGTCAATACACCATTAAAAAAAAAAAAAAAAAACGCATTAAAAAGCCACTGAGTCTTCAGTATGAGAGCATTCTTAGCAACCACCCTACTGAGATGCAAACCAAAACTGCTTTTTTGAAACCGGAGAGCCAAGTTGTGCAGAATCATAACCTAGTTCTCAACAGTGGAAAACAGGCAGCTTTCCCCACAGCCTTTCATAGCAATGTCAGGTTATTTCATATTTTAAGAACTTGTTAGATGGTACTAGTAGTCTAACTTTAAACAGTCTTCTTTGCGCCACATACTCCATGGTGAGACTAAGGTCCATACGTGTGCCATGGAGTCACACCTACCTCACTGGCTCCGCTGCAAGGGTGCATCACGCTGCACACGTTCGGGCACTCACTTCAGTAGTGCTCAACGCACTTAAGTAAAGAGAATTAGATGTTTTGTGGCAACACTGAGTTAAACAAACTGACAGTAACCCACCAAGAAAACTAAAATTAAACTATCAGAACTAGGACATGCATCTCTTTACAAACATTGTGCTTAAGCACTTTCTACAATCAGGTCTTTTATTCAGGGGTCTAATTTTAGACATCTAAGTATAAAAATTCTGGCCCATACATTTAATGGAAGCGCACGATTGCCAAGCTGAGAATGTTAAATCTAATTTTAGTTTTTCTTTGCGTACTTGTTTTTTCACACAATTTCTGCAACTGAATAGAAAAATATCTGTGATATTTTCTGGACCGTATTCACAATACTCATTTTAGTCATTGCATTTTGAGTAGTTATAAAGCCTACTCCAATGAATTGGAGCTTTTTCATCATTCCCAGTGAGACCAAAATATCATTCTCTGCAATCAAAGTACTTTCTGGTAAATTTTTCTAGTCCTGAAAATATTTCTATTAAAATTAATGTTAATACATTGTGATCTGCACACATCCTAAATTAGAAAGTTAAACTTCCCTGAAAGTCTTCCTTTTAGATCTTTTTATGCAATTATCATCTGGCTATTGTGCTAAAGACAAATTTTTGAATTTTCTTCCTCACATAGATGGGTTTCATAACAGGGATATATTGATTTAAACTAGTTTCATTACTACTAATGCTCTGCTAAATTTTAAAGACAACGCAATATTGAACAGAATAATGTGTTCTATTAATAAGCATGCTATTGAAATACTGAGCAGATTTATTGCATTTGGATGTTCAAATAAACACCAAGATCATTTTCTATAAATCATCTCCTGCCGAAAAAGATGACTGAAATGGGATTTGATTTCTTTAAGAAAGAAATAAAAAAAATGAAAACTCATTTGAAAAATTAACCAATAGATTTTAATCAAAAAGAGTATTCTCTAATCAAGATATGTTTGGACCTTGTTTAAAGCAGTACTTATTACCACAGGTACAAAGGACGTTTAACAGCACTGGTTGTCGCAACAGTTTGAGCGAAGAAGTTTAAAAAGAGATTCAACCTCTGTTTTGTAAACTAAATAAAGCAGAGATGGCAAAACTTTAAGTCCACACTGCACAGCGCTTGGCTCTTGCATGCATACTTAAGCTGGCTCGGGAACCAGGAGCTAAGTATCCATGTCAGTGCAGTATCTGCTTGAGCCTGCTAATTAAGCTTGCTGAGAAGAACTAATTACTGATGCAGCTCTACCGCTTCTGGGAGCCGAGCTAATACCACTATGCAGTACAACATATCAGCCCATTTGGAACAGACTCAGGTACCTGACCAAAGCAGGGCACAAGCATGCCCTTAAGTAATTCATTTCTGATATCAAACAACAAATAAAGATTCTGTTTCTTCAGCAGTGACCCAGTATGTGATCTCCCCTCTGTGCCTCATCTGCCACATACGGAAAACACTCTCGCAAGAGTGCCTGAGCAGGAAAGGACTTACTGAAAGACAGGAAAATAAGCACTTTCTGATCACTAGCATAACTGCGACAGAGGGTTTCCACACACTGAAATCTTCTTCATTAACTCTGCAACAAAGCATCCTCATTTCCTGAGTTTTTGATTGCTACAAATATCGTACTAAGTGCCCAGGTTAAAAGAGAATGCTTTAAGCCATTTTCTAGCACAGATTTCAGCTGCCATAAAACATTTGCTTCCTATCTTGCTCTAACAGTTCTCCATAAGAATACTGCTAAAATTACATAGGAATCCAAGCTGAGGGAAAAAAAGCAAGATTGTAATCAGAATAGCAAGCCCTGCTAGGGCTAACAACAACTGCTGGTTACTACTGCTAGAAGGTAATAGCGAGGCAGGCACAGAGCACCGCTGTGCATTCAGCAAGCACGTATGGCAATATGCTTCTGTGGTCACCCTGTCTTTNCTAAACCTGAAAGAATGGAGCTTGGGCTTCTAAGCACTATCACAATACAAACAACTACAATAATTTTTTACAACTTGCCTTTTCTGCTTGCACACACTGTATGGCCTACAAAAGGTTATGCATATAAAATTGTTAGGTTACAGTTATTATCTTGTTAGAGCATTTTAAGAGTGTTTGAGAAATGAAAGGACTTCTTTTTATTAATATTTCAGTAAAACTATGAGTGTGTAGTACTTGCTTCTGATGTAGGAAAAACTCATTTCAACTCAGTAATCCAGCGTAACTACATCCTCAAATCCCAACAAGCCTCCAAAATCTTAAAGACATAAAATTGGACCATGGTCAAACTCTAACCCAACCTTCACTACTTCAGCAGAGATCTTCCACTGCCTAAGCAAGCTCACTAACTACAGGTATGTGGAAATCTCTACTTGTCATATATTAAATCTTTATAATCTCAACACTGATTAAGCGTACTTTAAAACGTTCCTAACAATTATTGCCATTACAGAGGACCTCTCACTGACCTGTGCTGCAAACTTTCTACTGTTCTTCCAATCATTTTACTCCCTATCCACATCCCCTCTACAGCCTACCACAAAAGCATAAAAGCCTTTTTTTTTATTAAATACTCTCATCTTCAACAGGCAGCTGAACTTAGCAAACTTGGGACGCTCACTGTGTAGGAAAGGCATATACTTACCCTTACTTACAAAGTAAATGTTAAAGTTTGAGAGAAATATCAACTCTGGATCTCCATAAAGCCCTCTTACCAACATTACATGCACTTATAGATAATCTTCACAATGCTTATCAGAGAAGATTACCCTCTCAAGAAACAATAACCTGGATGAATTCTTCTTCTGGGAGTTTCTACTGAGATAGCATTATCATAGCCCATAAATACCATCAACAGATCACGGCTATGCCATATCCCTGTTCCTCTGCTTCAGCACATCTCCCTGTTTCCACTCTTTGCTTTTTTCTCATTCTAGTCTTATATTCCCACTTCCCCCATTTACTGTTAATCTCCAGATAATGACTTCTGTAACAAACAAGTTACAAGTGCTCTAGGTAAACATTGTGTAAATGTCAGAGGTCTTCTGCTTATCTTCAATCATTCTCTATCTATATTGGCTTATCGAGTAAATTATTTGCTGACTACTATTAGCCCTCTTCTCATTTATGTCCTAAATCAGGCTTTAAAAATTAAGTTAATAAAAGAAATGAGGATTAAGCACATCAGGTCTCACTAACATAGTGAGTCTTTCGCAAGTCACTCAAGATTATTTCATGTACTCATCTTTAAGGGGGACACCCCTCTCAGCCAGCATGCTTCAGAATTACTTTCCCTGCTCCTACCCTCTCTGAACAACTGATGGGAACAATGATGGAGTGGACCTGACCAAGTACTCGCTGGTCATTAGCTCACAACCTAGCCAGCTGCTAATACTTTGATTTCCATGAACAGGCACAATTCAGGCACATTACTGCACAATGAGTTTGCTGAGATGGGAAAACTCAGGTTCTCACTTGAGGTTCTTGGGCTTATTTCTGACCAAAAGAAAAAGCAGCGTTCAAAAGCAGCAATCTGAGGAGACTAACAACCCCACTGGCATTTAAATGCTTTGCTATTTTGCATGAGTGCTTCTTATGGATGTTTTATATCTCATAAGTAGAAAAAATTAACAGACTTGATTCACCACTCCTACTCCAGTACAACTGTGCTTATTTCAATAGTGGGTTTTGGTGCAAAGGAGTAGTGCCACTATGAATCACGACAATGCTCTGTACTTGTGGTTTTCATGCACAGAACTTGAAAAGCTTTAAAAGCATTGGTGGGAAGCACTGTTAACCTGACTATACAAATAGTGAACTTAGGCAGAGAAATATGAAGTAGTTATCCAAATGTCACAGAGTAAGTCAGTAGCAGATACAGGACAAGAACCCATTTACATTCACCCCCAAATTCTCTAATGGAGCAACACCCTCTTATTGAAATGAACTTTTAAGTGTAAATCAATAATTGAGGTCACTGAAAACTTTCTGCATGCAGACTGTAGTGAAGTCATCCTCTAGGAAATCACTGATGAAAAGGAAGGTGCTTAATGAATTTTTCAGTGGTCCTTATGTAAGGGTACAGCATTCCAGGAGGAGGTGAGAAGAAGAGGACACTTTCTTGGGAAGCCCTGTAACAGGGCTGCAGTGACAAATCATTACTCCCAGAACACTGCTCAAAGAAATGTAACCTTGCCGTTTTCCAAATGCTGGGTTATAAAACCTTTCACACATACAATATTTAAAACCATGAATTACATTCAAGAATGTATCCAAACATCTAACAGTATCAAGTCATGCTAACGGTTATCTGTTTATAGGTCAGAAGGGCAGTAAATTATTACAATGGAAAGTAGTAAAGCCTGCATTGTATCTAGTTGTGCCGTTTAACATGTGATAGTGAAAAGTAGGTGATGCATGGAAACTTCAAGTTTTTATAGCTCCTGCCTCAATCTGTATTCACTTATATAAAGATGTCACATTTTTAAACATTTAAAAGTCAAATTGTCCGGAGAATAGATTCATATAAAATTTATTTTCAGAAACTGATATTTAGCCTACTGCTAATCAGGGTTGATTGCTCTTACGTATAAACTTTATTCAAGTTTATACAGGTTTGAAAATACAAAGACTGACATTTCAGATCCCGTACTCAAGTGTGTCATTAATCAGAAATTGAAATGGGAACATTTCCACTTTCTCAGAAATACTCAGTTTGTTAGGGTGATAACTGCACTAACTGCTTTTGAGTTTTTGTGAAGCTACTAAATATGACTCTACTTCAACACAGACAGGAAGGAGGAGTCACAATAGCAAAAGAAAAATCCTGAATTGGTGCCTTACCCAGCACAATATGCCCTGAGAATTGAATAGTTTCAAAGCTCTGCCAAAATAGCTATTTGTAAGTGGCTAATGGCAAAAATGTTTTATTCTGTTTATGTCAAAGACATGTTTGTCAGGCACTGGACAGCCAGACAAATCAGGGTCTAATTAGTTCAGTCAATTCCCTCAGTTTTATCCTTTCAGTCTACATTGAGTTATTAAAGCATCAGAAATAAAATGCTACTGAGACAGCAATAAGGGAAATAAGATGTCAGAACTCTATTAACAATGGCATTTTCAGGAAGCAATGTAAATAGAAAATCAAATTTATGCAAGAAATATATATCAGTAAGTAATACTCAATATAATCATCTTACATTTATCTTTAAAGCAGCTTTCATCTCCAACTGATTTTAAAAAAATGCTTCAATACATTGACATCATGACTTCTTTGGAACAGTGATCATCATTCAGATTCAGATGCCTACCTAGTACAAGAGGATATTGGTCCCCAACCCAAATACTACAGTTGTACAAATAACAGTATGTGAGTAATAATTTATTCCACCCTTGACATTTAGCCAGCTCAGAGAGAACGTGTGATGGTTAAGCAGTTGCAAGATAAAAAGAACCGGAAAATGCCACATTCAATTGAAATGACAGGAAATATTTAGGTAGACAGAATGTAATAAATTTGGCAGACTTATGGGAGTTTAATTGCTCCTTTGTGAAAAGGGATGCATACATGTAAAAATCGTAACTATGAGGACTGGTTTCTGGAAGGGCCAGATCTCTGTTAGGGGTATCCAAATCTTCACAATTTGAGTATGACCATCATATTTCTCATCCCATGGCAGTGATGGTTATGTTGGTGGCAGCACCGTTCAGCTCAGTGCCAGGCTTCATGCAGGCACAAGGAGGACAATGGCCACTGACCCCCGAGGGGCTGTCACACGTACCAGCAACTTTCTGGTCTTACACCGGCTCACATTTGCTAGCACAGACAGAGAGATGTTTCCTACTTCAGGCTGCATCTGCCACCCAAAGAATTGAACCTCATTTGCTCCCAGAAGACAGCAGGACACACGATATTTCTCCCCCACCACTGTGAAATAGCTCATCTACAACAATGGCTGGGAAGTCCCACTGTAGCTCTCAATCAAGTGTCTGAAGTCAAACTGTCCATCGAACCATGACACAGATTGCTTCACTAACACAGGAAAAAATTTCACCAGATTTTTCCCTGGCTTTTGTTTGTTTAAAAAATGACCAGCTCCTCATTTTACAGTGTATCTGACATTTCAAAACATTTCCTTAATATCCTTAAACTCCTTCTTACCAGTTTATTATAACAGAACTATTGGTCTCTTACTTCAATCTATTAACTTTCTCCTACTAGGAAAAAAAGTTAAAAGGGCATAACGAACATCCCCGTTTTTGCCAGGTCTGTTGGCAGCCTGCCACCTGGAGTATGCTCCCACACAGAAGTATAGACTCAAGGGTCCAAAAGGTTGAAGACAAATTAAAAAGAATACTTAAAATATTTACGAATTTTAACACAAGGGATTATTAGTTCAACATGTAAACAGTTTTAATGATATGTCAGAAAATCAACAAGCCACACAAAAAAAGCCCCATGGTATAACATTACTTAGGCTTGTACACTAGTGATGATGCCATCTAATAATTCATGAAAAAGTAAAAGGAGTATCTTTATATTTGATAAAATAATGAAGATTTGAGAAAAAATGATGCCCAGATTCTTCTAAATTGAATCATTAGGTGGATTTTAGTCATCTTCTGGAGATGCCTCACACTTTCCCTCTTGCTTTCTACAGAGGGACCCAAGAGTAACTAGGGGTCCTATCACTCACATCATTAGGAAGAAGGAATCAAGGAGTAACTTTCTATCTAATATGCTAGTGTTCACTGAGTTACTTATCCTGACTGACAAAACCCTGAAAAAGAAAACAACCCAAAACCAAAACAAAAAACACCAAACTAAACCAAAACAAACCCACAAAACCACCTGCAAGTTTAGAAAATCTGTAGTCCTCCACATTTATTTCTACAGCTATAAATAAGCATGTTGTTACAATAACAGTACTTGGGATAAACCATTATCTATCTATTATCTATTAATTCTATTGAATTAATGCTAAAAGAACCAGATAATAAGAATGCATAGGTATGTGTCTAGCCAATAGGACTCCAGTGTTTTCTTCTCATGTTTTACTAAGAGAAGTATAAACTCTTCGTTTCAGATGACGTGATCCTTTTTTGTCTCTGATGAATAAACACGTCCATGAAATTAATCATATGATGCATGTGTATGTCTTCTGTCATACAGCATCGGAACGTTTTTCCCCATGTTGAGTACTTATTATTTCTAACCCCGTGCAGGAAAAAAGACTACCTTTTTACAAGAATTAACTTACCTATGGAGAAGTCCCAGGCTATCTGAGTTCTTACAGTCCCTTAAATTCATAGCTAGGCAAACAATTCAACTTTGCATTTACACAACATTTTAAATTCTCTGAGTTTACATGCTCTAACAAACAGTGGGCATCATCTTTATCTAAAGAGAAGGAAACTAAGCCAGAAAGCAATTAAATAACTTGATGGCAAGACAACAATAGAACAGACTTAGATCCCAATTTATCTGCTTGACAGCCCTCACTTACCTGGTAGACCAGAACAGCAGTCCCAGTAGCACACCTGTATGCAGAATTCTCATAGTCAGCACAAGTAATGAAAAGTATTAAACTTCTCATGTCCCTTTAATGACATTCCCATGGATAAAATGAAAAACAAAGGCCTAAATATTAAAAGACCTTTCTGCATGTGTGTCTGAACTCTTCTCCAAAGACATGACTAGTTCTGATTTCACTTGAAGCTCTAGAATCTACACAAAGGACCTATGATAACATTTCAAAAGGCTGACATCTGTTGATAAACTAGAATGTTCAAGTTAAAAATAAGTATTTTTAAACATAAGATGAAATTGGCACTTATATCTGTGTTAAGATTTAGAAAAAGTAGTTTTACAACTGGAGACAGTATTACATTCAAGCTTGCTTACACAATTCAATTCAAGTGTGAATGCTGAACTTGTGCTGGTGTTTGAGCCATAGGTTTGTGTCTTCACCAGGTGCTACCTTTTGTTTTTCAAACCAATATGTTACTTACAAGTCAGTCTGTCATGTGATGGTTGCACATACTCCCAGGTACACAGAGCAGAAGGATTTTTGCATTAGCAGTGCTGGTCAGAAGTAAGTCCTTACCACATATATGGACACGCATGCTGCGACCTGAACAATTCAGTGCATCCCAAGTCCTCTGTTCTTCTCAGCCTCAAAATCTCTAGGGACTCCAAAGCAGTGCACCCACAGTTAATGTAAAACTTACAGATCAAAATAAATGCTCTTTCTCCTTCAACCCCATGCCTAGATGTACACACTCACTACAAGAGACACTATCAAGTACTCCAAAACGAGAAATCACTAGGAGTCCCAGCGTGCCTAACTGAATGAGTCCTGAAGGGTAAGTATCCAGCAGGAAGAGTTGTGCCAAGAAGCTGTATTAACAGTGGAGTGTTGTGCTTTATGTGATAAATGTATGGATCCCAGGAAAAGAAGTGTTCTACACAGCTGTCACTTGAAATCCAGAAGAGTGACCTCAGTTGCTCATAGACTGTTCTACATTTGCAGACTCACGAGCTTATTTACTGAGACAAGTTCTCTATTAAAATTTTCATTCTCATTTTCTGTAACCATGAACATAAATGACATTCTCAATACAACTGTGAGTAAAAGCTTTTCTGCTGAGGTTTAACATAACATTAGCCTGCAAGAGTGGGTCCTTGACCTAGACATAGGAGGCATCAACATCCTTATTACTTTGTCAAAAGTCCTCTCTCTGAAGTTTTAGAGTGGAAACATTCATCAGATGCACTGTAAACTGACAGTTTTCTACTGAGGTACTGATGTTCATGACCCAGCTCCAGAGAGCAAGATGAGTTTTTGGAGTTACACAGCAGAAAACAGAAGACATTCTGAAAATTTGTTTGGCCTGCCCTAGCCAACAGGATGGCTGCTGCTTATGGAGAGGAGCACAGATCAGGAAAGATGTAACATGGAATCAAATGCATTTATTACAGATTGACTAGAAATTAGTTTATTTCAAGGCAAAGATAAACCTCAAGGTAATCCAAACCTCCGAGACATGTTGAAGAACATCATTTGTTTTCCCCTACTCCAAATCTTAGGAAGTAGCTCAGCCAGCCTGAGAAACCATGTGTCTGCGTGGTTAGCTTTGTCTACTTTGGTTTCAGACTGACAGTTTTCTTGCATAGATGAGAAACTCATGTATCCCTGTTTGTGTTGATGGTAATATGAATCATCACTGGCACATGATAGTCCTGAATGTCTGCATGGTCCGTTTCTACCCACATCCCAAGCTCTGAAATCATAAGAGTGAATTTCCAAAATGAAGAGAAATGTGTATTACTATACATGTGAAAGTAGGACATTTCAGACATTTTCTGGCATCTGCCATGAATAGATGGCAATCAAAAATTGTTATGCAATGATATTTAACACATTCACTGGATCAGAGAGAGGTAACCAGCCTGTTCTAAACCATAATCACATGCAACGTGTATGCAGTCTTGCAATACATGTCATAGATGCGCAGTATGTGCTGATGCCACCTCACCAGATATATTCTGCTTATATAGGGAAATAAGTTCAGCTGTCTCAAGAGCTTTACGAATTTGTCCTATGGTGGATAAAATCCCAGGAGGAGCGTCCTTATAAACTTCAAATGGCAAACTGTGCATCATAAAAACTTTAAGTTTGAACTTTTTGCAGCTCAAAATGAAAAACTCAAGTTAAATCTTAGGGTATTCAGAACTAACTCAAAGAGATATTTCTGCAGGCAATCATCCTGGTACAGACAGATAACAAATTCCCACCTTCTTAGCTGAAAGAAAATTACAGCCCTGGCTCTCAGGAAAAATCTTTCTGCCATACGAAGACCAACCTATAGTGCCCTGAACTGATAATCACATGGTTTTTATTAAAGAAAGACACTTCTAATTAAACAACCTGATCAACACACAAAAATGTGTGTTTTGCAGGCAAGAGATGGTAAACAATTTACCTTTCAATATAATAATCACTAGTATCACACTATGTGGAATGTAAACTGATGAATAAAGGGATTTAGGTTATAAAGTTCTAGGTCAGAATACAGCCTCTATTCATTTCAATTGCAAGAAATAGCAATTCTAATAATTTCCACTTTAAGAACTAAGGGTCCAGTTGTTGGACTATTGCTACTGGCCCAGAAGCATTTTTACTTTTTACCAAAACAGGTTCTCACAGGATGATCTCTCTCTTCAACAGGATTGATGAAGAGAATACAGAATAAAGTCACATAAAAATTCAGGTTGGAAGGGAACTCTGCTAGTTATCTGGTCCAAACCTCAACAAAACAAAGCCATCTTCAAAGTTACATTAGGTTGCTAGTTCAATTAGGCTTTGGAAGTCCAGTACTGGTTTTCAACAAGTCAGGAACTTCAGGCATGTAATCCTGATCACAACATACAGGACCTGCCACACCTAAAAGAATCTGAGAAGTCTGTTTACCAGGAAATGGTGAATCAAGGTAGATGAAAGTACATGAAAAACTGATTTTCAAGAGTCTCATCTTTTGAAAAAGGCCAAAGACAGCAGAACCAAAGGGCACATGCATAGGTCAAACAAACTACAGAACTAAAAGTGCCAGCATATGGGTAGGCAGCTGGAATGTTCGCAGTCCTAAGGGCTGTCTGGTAAACAGGTAACTCCACAAAGTGATGGGTAGAACAGAAATTTTCTTCCTCAAAGTGTGTAGCATAATACAAAATTTTTGACTGTAAGTGCAGTCTTATGAAGCCTTACATTCACTGAAGAAGCCTTTCTCACTTCAAAGGGAGATTGAGAGGATGCTGGTATGGTCACAATGGTCTCTGCAAGGGTTATACTGAAGAAATTGCAATATCTGATCTAAGAGTTTGCAAAGTGCTTCTCAAGGACAGATAGTCTTGTTATGAATTTCTTAAACTCTCATACAGATCCAGAGGTATCATTTCATAATAGTAACAATATCATCAGAAGTCTACAAGGGCAAGAGAATGTTTTTCTGTAAAGGAAGGCACTGTCTTCTTTCCCTAACAGAAAAAATATATACCAGAGATGAGTGTCCACCTAAGGAAAAGATTTCCACAGGAGGGACAGCTTTTAAAGCCAAATGAAAATGAAACTGAAGCAGGCACCTTCAAAGAAAAAGAATATCAAAAGACCCTAAAGAGACCGGAGACAAGGCTGATTAAAGACAATAGAACAAAGAGACGATGAACTGGTGCAGATCTCAGTTAAGCAGTGAACTGCTCAGACCTTGCTATGCAGTGAGCTGAGAGTGAAGTGCTTATCACCACGAATACAGCATCATTCACAGAACGCGCATAGATCTGGCTTTTATGTGAGCCAAAGAGTTCTACTATGGCACACATTTCCAGGGGATTGAGTGCCAGTGGCATTCTATTGTGAATGTTAGCAATACTGATGTTTCATTTAAATATTTATGTCCATCTGCATTTCTTTTTGGTGCTAGCATTTTTTAGAAAAGACAGGTAAATTAACTATGACTTTTTAACATAGAGGTGAAAGGAAAAAAACATGATTTTTCTTCATCATATTACAAGGTATTTATTCCAGATCACCTTAAGTTTGAAGTATCATCACTAATCACTTTGAACACCATGAAGAAGCACCCGAAACCTGACATTCTCAGTAGAAAACAGAAATGAGGACAAAAATATTATCTCCCTTTTACAGATAAGAGAGGCACAGGGAAAGATCAGAGGATTTGCCAAAAGTAACAAAGGTAAGGCAAGGCTATTCCCGATATTTACTCATGCTAAAACTGTCTCTGTCTGGCCTCATAAAATTATTCCAATACCCTTGGGTCTACAGTCAAATTAGTTCTTTATTTATTATCCCAGTTCTCAAGTATCTTTCAGATGGGCTCATCCATTGTTCCTGTACAGCTGGGTAAACAGACAAAGTCAATTCTATCATGCAGGTTTACCTTATAGCAATTAAAACCTTTTGCATATGTAGGATTTTTTTTTTCTTTAAGCAAGCTACGAATGTGTTTAAAGGTGACCTGTGTTGAAAAAAAAAAGAGGAATGGGAAAGTTTGGGGAGAATCAGAAAGTAAGGGCTTCTGAAGAGTGATTTATTTCAATATCCTTTTCAAAGAAAAAAAATAATCAAATAACCAATGTTTAAAGCTTTAGTATGTAATCACCCTTATTAAGGCAAATAATGACAATGATACAGACAAGAATTTTAGTCACAGACATGAAAAAAACCCAAAACACAACAACCAAGGCTTTCTAGTCCTTGCAAGAAAAAGTTTCCTTTGGACTTCACTGTGATATGACACCACAACTGTGTCAAAATTTTTTAAGATGAACAAGTGATTCAAGAGAAATAGTAACATTTAAAAAGAGGTGAAAAAAATAGTCTCCCTGCAAAATTTAATCATCTTAACATTTTACAGTCTTCCCAAAGCAGACCATATCTTTCAGTATGCTTGCACAGCGCTTAGTACGCCACAGTACATCATTCCTGATGAGGGCCTCTGACATTACTTTAATGCAAACACCAAACAGGAGGCAGATAACATAATACACAAGAAAGGGGGAGAGCAGATATCCCATTGAAAATAATTATAGAATCACAGAATAGTTTGGGTCAGAAGGGACCTTAAAGATCATTTAGTTCCAACCCCCCTGCCAGGGGCAGGGACACCCTCCACTAGACCATGTTGCCCAAAGCCCCATCCAACCTGGCCTTGAACACTTCCAGGGATGGGGCATCCACAACTTCTCTGGGAAAGCTGTTCCAATTCTTGATCTTCCTTTCTGTCTACAATCCCACCCCATACCTGTGCTGTTTCTACACAGGGGAAAGAATCAACGCTTAAAACACATACATAAAAAGAATCTGTGTAAATCAAGGGAATTAGCAGATGTATTGGTAATCTTCCACAAACAAGGAAAAAAGGCTGCCAGCTGTACTTGTAAATTCAAAGATTAGCATGAATAGGCAATGCTGAGACTACAGGTATTATCTTTCTTTTAGGTGAAGTAGCTCAAGAATCCCAGTCCTGCAGAAACTCAGCTGCCTGTCCAACTTTCGTGACTCAAGTCCTGTGCTGCAGAACATCTACAGAGACTTGCCAAAGTAAACTGGATTCTTGCCACTGTTTGAGATGGCAGTGAAGCAGCAACTATTTAACTAGGTCAGACCTGATTACCTAGAACAAGGGCAATTTTCTTTACATCTCTGTGTAAAGCCTCTGAAAATGGCAAAGACTGAACATTTGGGAGCTGCAGAAAGAACATCCAAAAAATCATTTTTGATAGAAGTTTAACTACATTTTAATATGGATTGTATTTTCCATTAACATCAGGGCAGAAGCCTATTGTTCAGTAGAGCTCTTCACTTCCTTTACACAAGAGCTATCTCTTTGAATCTGTCTGAGTCAACTTTAGTGACCACTTTAATATTCACTTTACAATTAATGCTTCTTTTTATAGGTTGGTAGAAGGTAAACCAATTTCAGTTCGGCTTCTAGGTATTGAATTTATTATAAAAAGTTATGTACTTAAAACTCCTATAATGAAACCAGAGGCATCATGAGATATTAACCTAGAGTTAATGCTGAGAAGGCCAGTTTGAATAATTCAATTCATGTCACCTTAAGTATCTTTTCAAATGGAATTAACTTTATCGCACAAAAAAGGAAGCTCCATGTTGCAGTTACTGATTATTGACTCCACAAGAGTTCTGTCTTAAATCATCTCACCACCATCTTCCCAGTAATTTTATTTCACTACCACCAGAATGCTTCTTTAAATTTTGGGGGCTGACTTTTGTTATGAAGAAGCAATATTAGGTAAGAGGAAAGCGTGATTTCAGAATTATTGCTATGGTAAGGTGATGCTAAACCAGACAAAAATAAAAGTTAATACCAAAGTAGCTGCATTAGCTCAATATGGCTACAAGCCAGGGCTGCATTTCAGCCACATGCACACAGCTACTGCAGTCCTTTGCCTCCCATCCAACTCCACCTTTTTTTGCAACAATGCCACAGATCTTCAGTAACCAGCAGTTCTCTTCACCTGTTAGTTGTCTCATTCTAACACAAAGCCCAGCATTTAAAGACTGAAAGGAGATGCTTTCACATACCTATCTAAGCCCAGGTGAAAATAACAGCTCATGGTTAGAATTATGGTACAGTAAGAATGAGGGAGCCAGACAGGCGAAAGGCAGGTGACGTTAAGATATAGGTGTAGCATTAGAAATCAATCAAAATAAACAAGTAGGAGAAAATGAACAGAAACAAGAAAGAACAGCTCATAATAGGCTGAACAAAGTAGTGCTTGAGTATAAAGTATAACTTCGCAGTCCCATGTTTCTGGAAGACACAGGAAAATCATCTTACATAGAAGCACAGAAACCACAGTAACATCAGCAGTCACCTGAAACAGGAAACAATGATTACCTCTTCTAGACAATTCAAAGAACTGAAAAGTAGGTAGCAAGCTAGCATCTATTAACTTAAAGCCAGACATAGCCAGGATTTCCTTAGCCCAATCAAAAACAAACAATAGGAGAAGATTCCAAATGGATCAGGACTCAAACAAAACTCAGGAAGACATCCTTTGGCCTAATATTTAAACAAGGTGGCTTTTCTCAAATTCCAGCTTAAAACAAAAAGAGGGAGAACATAAAAGCTTCAGTAGGGCGCAGAAAGTTGGCATGGGCAGCACTTAGAGCAGGAGGAAAGTTTTCTGGGTCTCCTGGGTCCCCTCCCAATTCTTACCTCTCAAAAATCCCTCCTTGCTGCATTTCCCTGTGGCATTCCCCATCAAGGCAGATGCCAGAATGCAAGCCCTATGCCTGCCTGAACTACTGTGCTAAGACAACACTCAACCAGAATAAAAAAGACCAACTACAACCCTAAGAGCTCACCATTCAGGTATTAAGGCAAGAGACAAAAAGACAGTAACAAAAAAGGTGTGTGAAAATAACACAATAGTCAAACAAGAAGCAGTCCAGTAACTTTTCTTTGGTTTTGATAGCTGTCACATGAAGGAGTGTGTTAAGGAAAGAAGCAACACAATGAGGCAGTCTTGCAAATCTCTCCACAGTTTCTGAGCTGTGAGAAGCATAGCATGAAGTGCTTATTTGGAAACAAAGGCGGCAATTTATAAAGCCAAATGCATTCAAAATATAAGCAGCTCTATGACTACTAGGACTGCATAGAAAGAGAAAATTGAAGGCAGTGGCTAGAAACATTAGAAAAGTTTTGCAAGCTGTAAGAAAAAACAATTGAAACAAGCTTTGACAGGTTTTTATCTATGCCTACAAACCTTTGCATAGGGAAGAGGGTTAGGGCAATTTCAGACCTGCTAGGCTGGAGCTGTAGACTAGGTAACTATAAATGAAATGTCAAGGCAAACCTCGATTTTACATTTGTGGACAAAAGTACCTGTAAGTATAGAGAAAAGAAATAAAGGGATCAAAGATAAGCTTGATAGAACTTTGCACATGAAATCAGAAAAGAAGTTTAAAGAAGTCTCTTTAAATGAATACATTGAGAGAGTGATTAGGAAGACAGAAGAACAAGAGGAGACAAACATGGATTGCTGTACCAGCAGATGCTGATTTGACCATTAATGGGCTGAAGGTGTCCTCTTCTCCACTTCTGTACTTCAGCACTGTAGATGTGATTGCACCATATACCTTTACACTAGGTGCTAACCTAGTACAAGATATGTGTATTTAAAGTTGAAAGATGAAAGGTTAAGCATGGCAGAACCTGAGAGAGGTATTGGCATCATCCCAAACAGCTGCCAGGGTGTTCCACGAAGATCCCCAGCAAGTTGCATATTACAGGCAAGAACACAGGCATCATCCATTCTCAGAGAAAAAGGTTCTTGTTTTGAACTCAATGCTGTCACAAAATGGATTGCAGATAAAAATACAAAAGAATGGAAATGGAATGTTTATAAAAGCTTGAAGCTTGATAAACAGCTCAATGTCCAGCAACATATTTTATAAAATAACCAAAACCATGACAATCATCAGCAGGATAAAAAGCAATTCCTGATGCCAAGGAAGTCAGAGAAATATTGCTAACTGCTTCCTGAACACAGTTAAAAATGCACCTCTTCCTTCACAGGCCCCTGAGAAGTAGGATCTGTCTGTGCAATTTTGTTAGTATGGAACCACCAAGAGGCCAGAATCAGACCACCTTTTGGATAATTTGTGCTGATGACTTTACTTCTAGCCCTATTATAAGCCTCGAAGTCTCTTCCAGCGAAAGAAAGGATCAAGGTTCCAACCTATAAAAAAGGCATAGTTTTAGATAGGATAGACTCTGTATATCTGCAGATGGAAGCTACTGAAAGAGAAGAGCAGGTAAGAACATTAGGTAGAGCATTTGCATAAGAAGCCTTAATTTCCAGGGATGCAAATCAAGTACCTAGCTATCAAGAAAAAATCTCAAGCAACCATGTTTTCAAGTCTTTGGGCACATGCATCTGAGAAACATTTTACCACTTAACACATTGTATCTCGTCAACATTTCCTGTTTTTTAACTGTATTATTGACCAAATACATCATCTGTAATGTCCTTTTCAGTCATCAAAAGCCACAGTGAAAACTTGAAAGCTGTACCTGTAGTGACAGCAATTATTTTACTGTTTAAGAAACAGGACAGAAAACTGAAAAGCATCTTAACTTCTTCCTTAGCAAAAGCACAGGTTCCTATGATTCCTACTCCACTGCAACATAGTCAATGAACTTCACCCATTAATAAATTTAGGGATTTTTTTGTTTTCCTGCAATCCACATATTAAAGAAAGGACTCATGGGAAGCCAGTCACAAAACAGTATTTGACACTGTATAATGCAAGACAATGCACTTAAAGTTGCAGTTCTAGTAAAAGAGAAAAGACATTTCAAAGATGTCATTAAAAAAGGAGATGGGAGAAAAGATCTTACCTTCTGCTCCTTTTCCTTGGCAGCACTGAGTTCAGAAAGGGAGAGTGATAGTTTTTCCTGCTGCTCAGCTAGATACTTCTGATAAAGGCTCAAAAGTTCCTGGCATTCTCTGTACTGCTGCTGCAGAGGTGAGACATCAGAAGTTAAGGGAAAAATACTCTTTAGTGAATAGTTAGAGTCAAATATATACCAACTTACTCTGTGTAAATCTGATTTAGATCCATAGCAGTTCAATTTAAAAACAGATACTGTGTGTTTGAGTACTGCCTAATGATGATAAATCTGCCTAGCAATGAATGTTCAAGTACAACCTTCTTTCCAGTCAAGAGTGGAAAAAGAAGAATAGCACCGAATTCTTTTATCATTGGAAAAGGGACAGCAGCAGGAGGCAGGTGATGACATTGTTTCAGTTGGAACAATTACAACCCTCTGATTTGTATTCAGCAAAGCCAGACACTAGCAATGTTTATTTATAAATAAATAAATAGCCAGCCAAGTAAGTAAATAGTCCATTTTTAAGCACAGACATAGATTCACAAGCCCAGATACCCAAATCCAATATCTTTGCTTGAGCACCAACAGCTCCAAAGCCCATAGCCACAGATGCAGTGCTACAGGCCTTTCAGAGACCAGCAATGATTTTTGGACAGTAATCTGGAGAAGCAGCAACTGTGGTGTTTGCAAGGATATTAGCAAGCAACACTGTCCTGCCTTGCTTGCAGCATTGAAATTCCAACAGGAGATAAATCTGCTCTTCACCTGTCATTGTGTAATTCCCTCCCTTGCTCATGTAGCATGGTAAACCATTTATGCTCCCCTCTCTCCCCCCTCACTTTTAATTATGCATGCAGATGGGATAAGGGCTCGCTGTCCAAAGAGATTACTCTGAATAAATACTTTAATAACAAGTCACTGCAATTAAGGTAGGGAACAAAAACTTCTTCAATCTATAAAATGGTGTTGAGTTAGAGATTTCCTTAACATTTTTATGATCTAATCATTGCTTCTGGGCAAATTCATGTTGCAATCATTTTTGCCAATCATGGCTGCATAAATAACTCACTGCTTTGTTACTCCCTGTTATGACCCTGAGGTTTTTTTTTCTTTTTTTTTATTCTTCTTCTTGTTCTTTTGGGGGAGGGGAGGCCTTGCCAGGGGTTGGTTCGTTGGTTGGTTTGTTTTTCTTTGCTTTAAGTAAAAGGCTACACAGAGAATAAGGAAAACATTTTAGGAAGGAATGGGAGGTTATTAAACCCCAATGTTTAAATCAATCAGGAGAGCTCCTAGAACACCTTTGCTCAGCACCTGGAAATAGGGGAGGCTACAAACAATGGTCTAAACAAGCTAATTGCTTTCTAGAGCCGCCTGCCTGAAGCCTGATCTGTTTTACATTTCAGTTCATTTTGTCAGCACCAAAAGGCTGAAGTGATTTGTGGTGGTCTCAGGAGTCTCTGCCAGCTATGATGTATATAAAAGGAATTTTTTATTCCGGTTGTAACCACAGCAGTAATGTTTATAGTAGGTGAACATATTAGCCTGGACGCAGGGCATGAATTTTACTCTAGAAAAAGCCAGTTCATTTATACAGCCTAAGAGTTAAATGTCGGTATTTGAAGACAAATTATAGGGAAATTCATTTAAACTCATGTTATGTGGCAGAATATAAAAACAGACAGTCCTATCTTTATCAATTTTTTACAGCCTTCTTAATTCACTTTGCTTCCAGCAACCCCTTCCCCACAAAACAGATTTTACCCGCTTCTCCCTCCAGCCAGCACATTGCTGGCACAACAACGAGTACCCTAAACCGCCCTGGGGCACGCAACTGATGGCCATGCACCTATTCTCACTCTTGCCAGAGTTAATACCAGTCCTGCTGAAAGCCAGGCAAGACCGCCCTCACTCCCAAGCTTTGCACATACACGGAGCGGAGCAAGTCTACCATGAAAGAGATGCCCAAATTGTGTTTTACAGAATGCAAAAGCCCTTGCTGTGCACAATGCCACCATCTCTTGCTTGCAGCTGCAAAACTTATTTAAAATACAGCTTAAAACATGACATGCAAAATTAACATTAGGAAAGTATGCAAGCAAATCGTGATTGTCCAAGGGTCAGTTATGTGATCATGAGTGGGAAAGGCAACAGTTAACATGAACTTGAATAGCAACCACGATAACCCTGAAATTCTTCTAAGATTCAGTCAGCACTGTAACTGTTAAAACTCCCTGTATTAGAAGATTAAAACCTCGTTCATTCACACAATCATTCTACATTAAGCAACGTATTGTTACAGCCACCATAGTCTGAGTCCAAAGCCCTGCTTTGCTTACTAAGTAAGGAAACATAAAGCTTCAAATAGCAAAAAAAATAAAATGTTCATTTGTTTAAGACACATGCAGAATAGCTCTAAGTACGATAATTCTCCATAATGTGCTGGTACATTTACCGCAGAATATGTTCCTAAGAAAAAAAAGCCTTAATATTAGATCTTACTCTTCCGTTCTATTGAATTTCTGCTAAAAGCAGCAAGATGATCTTTTTTTTTCCACCTACAAATTAGCCAAGCAATATACAACACTGTCACAAAAATATTTAAGTCATTCAGATATAACAAGGGCACATATGTACTATGGCAATACAGTCTCTAGACAAATACAGAAGTAATGATAAATACTTTCATAATCTGCTTTCAGAAAATGTTTATAAAGGTAAAAAAAATATAGGACAAGAGGTCCTACTGACTTCCATTCCACAGAAAAAATAATGCACCTAAACGCTCACATCAGATATTTCTTCATGTGTTCAGAAGCACAAATGTTGGATGTACAGTATGTTAGTTACCTGACAGAAATGGTACTTGGCATTTCACCGAATAGTAGTTTTATGTCCAAGAAATATGCATTTGAATGTATCTGAGTAACACATTTTATGAAGTTTGTTAGTAAAGTGTTAAGGTTGTCTATGGCGGGGGGAGGAGAAGGGAAACAAAATGAAAAAAAATAAAAATCAGTAACACAAAGGTTAAGATTTAAAAAGCCACATTTACATGTCATACTGCAAGTACTATTTATTTTATTGAATAAATTAGTTAATTTCATCACTGAATATAAGTCACAGAATTAAAGAGTTCATTTATGGTTCTTAAGAGATAACAACCTCAGTGGAGATAGAGCTGGCTTTGAGAAGAAGGACTGCTAACATGCAGTGGTGGCACAATTACAGAGGCTAGGAACAGATTTCCAGGGAGAGGGACATTAGGCAGGGAAGAAAGAGCTTTTCCTAGAGGTAAAGCTTCACAAGAAGACACAGCCAACCCAATACTCAACTTCTGCCAAAGACATACTCCCACTCACCCCCCCTCAGCCTCACTCCCTCTATCTGTACCAGCTCCTCTCCCAAACCCCTCACTCCAAGGGCTCAGAAAACTGACCCAGAAAGGTAAAGTGTCAGTCAAGCTCAAGAGCTAGCACAAAGCAAGCAGCTGGGAGAGTGGGACACCTCTTCCAGTAGCAGCAACCTTGTCTGGTAGCATCCATCCACCTTCCAAAGTCTCAACCCTGCTCCCTCTCCTGTTCCACTCTTAAGGCTCAGGCTTTTAAGTCTGCTTTATGACTACACCAACTACTCCCTGCTTACTCATTGCTGAAATACTTTAAGCCCTCTCACAAGCCAAAGTGGGACAAACAGCTACAGTTCCTTGCTTCCCCAGAAACTGGGGGAGAGCAGATAGAAAGAGATGGGAGAAAAGGTTCCAATCTCTAGCATAACCACTGACCTGTGCTGTTCCCAGTACACTGTTTCCACTGCCTCTTTGTAAGTGAAGCCAAGCTTAAAAGCTGAAATGTTTTGGTTTAGAGCATTCAGCTACTTCCTAGAAAGCTTTTGAATTCTACACATCAGCCTCCACATCGTTCTGTGAGTAATGTTCACGCTACAGCAGTTCAAACACCCACTGGTCTCTTCATCTACAGGCAAGGTTTTCAAATAAAACCAACACCAGGCTACTCCACAAGGGCTATTTGCTGAAGTTCTGCCTTTGTTAGTCACTTCTTGTAAGAGGAAGAAGAAAGAAATAAGGTAGAGGATCTTGTCTTTAGAAACAAGGGGGGTTTTAGCCTGTATCATTCAAGAAAAAATATTTAGCTTTACCTCACTTTATTCTGAAGAAAAAAAATTAAAGCAGCACAGGAATCTGGGGCTGGAAAAAAGTTTTCTAGAAGCTATTATCAAGGGAGGAGAACACTACTAATGAGATTTTTTGGCAATCAACCTAATAACAAAGACCTTTCCGTATTTTCAGAGTGTTTGTGAGAACTCCTCACCTAGTGACTCCTTCCCACAAGCATTTTTGGGACAGGCATAAGCTCTAGTGTTCCTTCTTTACACATGGAAAAACTGTGGCAGAGGGAGTCTTCGGGCATGTCGTGCACACCAGTGCAGCCCAGCAGTCCCATGCTCCACAAGCCAGCTCCAGGACACAAGTCCTGCAGCTGCAGGGTAAGTTAGCACAGCTCAGGCACAGCGCTAACAGACCAGATTCATCTTGCACCTGATCAGAGTGCAAGTCTGCCTGCATTCACCCAAGCAGACAAGCCCTAAGAGACTCCCAAGCACCTAACAAGATGCCCAGGGATGACAGATTCCTATAGTCCCTGACTGCAGCTCTCACTTGGCCCATCCTTTGATTCAAGGCTGCACACTCTGAACCACATCCAGAAGAGAACACAAGAGCTAAATCTTCAGCAACAAGGTGCTCCAGTCCCATCAGCCCCTATACCCAATGGAAGATTCTCTAGAGACTCAGAGCTATTACAGAGATATGCAAAAAGGAATAAAGCAAGCAAAAGAAGGAAAAAGTAAAAACAGGCACAAGTTAGATTTAAATTTAAAAAAGATAGCTATAACTTAACACTTTGCAGTAAAAATACAAGAAGCCTTCAGGGATATGATTTCAGCATGTGATGAAGAAAGCTATTTGACATCTGCAATCACGATCTAGTAGCCACAAAACTTCTTTTTTTTTTTAATCCCTGCTTAAGGACATGCATCTAGAAAGCTGACTAGTTATCATCGTATTGGTAGTTTCAGCAAAGACCAAACGCCCTTTGCTGCCTCAGGTAGTCCCTTGAAGACAAAGACTGTGAAGAAACTAGACTGAGAAGGAGACGCTGAGGAAGCACCACTGGTAGTAGGTTGCTGAAGCTAGGCTGAGCACTGAGAGAGGTCTTTGGTGTCCAAAAAAAAAAAATCTATTCAAGTAAGTTGCAGGCAGACCTGAGCTTGTCTGCCTGCCCTGCAACTAGGTGTGTATAAGCCAGACTTACTCATGGAGTCGTGCACGCCCACAGTATACAGCATCAAGCTCTTCATGCCTTGCTTTTGGGGTTTTTTTGTTTGTTTGTTTGTCTGTTTTTTGTTTTTAGTTTGGCTGCAATACCAATACTACACCATTTCCACAATGTGGCTGGACTGTGAGAACTTGAACAATGTCAAAGCAAGGTCACACCTGTTTAATATACACACCTCTGCTTCTATAACTTTGGCACCTTGTACTGCTATGGCATCCCACTGTTACTCAGTAGCCCAAAAATGCCTTATAATGCTGCTGCAAGAATAAGAAAACGTTTCACGAAACTGAAGCAAAGGCTGAGACCCAACATAGCTGGGTCTCCAAATAATACTATTCTGTATCTACAACTAAGGCTCAAGCTAAATTTAAATACTCGTAATACAAGTGAACAGAATTTGCAGAGTCTGCAGAGCCCCAAAGGTCCATGACAGCCTCGTGGCAAACTTCACTACAAGTGTGCTCAGATTGAAGTGGGCTCACATTTTTCCACACATCACCTAAGCATATATTTTTCAGTATTTTGACACATAAGGCAATGAGGTTTATTTTCTACCTTAATATTTTGCATATCAATACGACAAAGATGCTGTGCCTTTTGGGAAAGAAGCAATATGTATGTCATTCTGATTTCCACCTGCAGGCTCTCTCCTTCCTAACCAAAGAAAGGATTAAAATAATGCAGCTTCAACTACTTACATATGAAAAGTCATATGAATAAAAATACACTGCTGGTATTAATGAATTAACATCTAAAAGGAACACTTTAAACTATAAACTAAGATATTCTAAGCTCTTTTCTTTAGCATTAAACAATTACATACTTCATTGGAAGCTGACCCACATTTAATTTTAAAATACAACTTGTGTTTAATACTTATGCAGTCCTGTGCTTTGACAATCTCATCTCAGAAGAGCAACAGGACTGCATTTCAGAAATCAAACTATTCAGGCACAGATCAAAGTCAACCCTAACACATTTCTTGTGCCTTTAAAATTAGGAGAAATAAAGTAAGTGGCTTGAACCTATGTGAATCATTGTTCTGTGAAAGGGTAAAGACTAGTAATTTGTATGAAGGTTTATTATCTAAACTCTGAAGATGCTGCAAAGACTGAAGGTAATAAAATGTTTTATGAACAACTTCACTTCGCCTGTTCTTATAACTGAGTTTATGTGGACTCCTTGACACAGTGATGCTAAGAACCTGTAGGGAACTTTCTGCACATTCACTTTTCAATGTATTAAAGAAATTATCTAGTGCAGGTCTGAACCTTAGGAGCCTTCTATTCAAGACACAATCTCTTCTGATCCAAAATCCTCAGGAAGTGCATTTCTGAAAACACTATAGAGAGGCAAGTCACATACAATAAGATAGAGTGATCTCCAATCTGAAGCCCAACAGTTACATTTTAATTTACACTTGAATATATTAATGTTGTTATCCAGTCAGTAAATTAACTCAAGATGCAAGAATAAAAAGCGAAGATGCATAGGGAAAAAGGTCACAAGGTCCACAAAAGTTAAGAACTTCACTTCTGTTTGAAGCATCAGCATTATGTTGTTGAATGCCATAGCTCTCATATAAAGGAATTGCTTAATACATTCCCATTCTGTTTGAAGGGAAATTAAATTTACATTCTTTGGGAATATGGTATTGTAATTAGTTCATGACTTGATTACACTTTGAAGTGAGCCAAGACTGCATATGGCGCATACAAATTACTTAAGTTATGGTTACCTACCTGAAGAAAAGCTACAGAGTTAACAACAAAGTTAGGGACAAAGCTAGGGCAGTCCTTTCGAGCTTTCAGGAAGCGTATGTAAAACATCAAATTCAAATCTAGTCTTTGGACTCACTGATGTCAGGTGGGAACAGAAATAAAAAACACAGTTTCCTAAGCAGCTGAATGAGTTGTTTTAAAAAAAAAAAAAAAAAAAGGCAATAAAAGATACAAATTTAACTCAGGTTAAATTTGCCAGTATGATTTATTCCTAGTACTTGTAATTTTTTTAATTTCTTTTACAGACAGCCTGAGTTTTATATCTTCTACTAAGATGCTCTGTTCCACCCAGATGATGAAATTCCCCTATTTCACTTTAAAGATACTGAAAAATATTGAAATGCACAATATAAATAGAGTGCATCTAAAATTGGCCAAACAAAAAGATAGTCAGCATGATTTAAAGACAGCAAGAAAAGCATTTAAACCTAAAACTAATTCCCAACATAGCACATGAACTCAGATAAGTCTCTATCATACTTCCAAAATGCAAAAGCAGTTTAGGTACCAGATTTGATCCTATGTATTGAAAATCCTTTCCACAGGATATGCCAATCAAACTGGACAGCTTATCTGCCATGTTCTCTGGTTCAAAGGTGGGTAAGGACAAAAATATCACATGCCATCATATGCCAGCAGATGTGCCTGGATCAATAAATGCAAATACCATCTCAGAGCCTGCACTTTCCATTCCAAGTAGAAAACACATCTCCAGCCTTATCTTCATTAATACAAACAAAAGGATACTTACAAGCAAAGAAAAAAGAAACTAAAGGTTTACTCTGCAGACTGGTTGTGCTAACAACTTTCTTTCAGTGAAAAGGAGGGAAGAATGCAATACACAAAAGGCAAGTTATGCTGCTACAAGCACTAGTGAAAACATGCATTTTCATAATAATGAAAGTAAGGAATCCGATGACAGAAAAGCTAAGAACCTGAATACATGCAATACAGGACCCACAGATCATTGTAACAGGCCACTGGTTCCGGCATGGGCCATAAAAATCTTTTACTTTTGATTTAAGAACTGTGATGGCAGGAGAATTTCTTTCACTGGCAAAAGAGTTTGTTCAGTATACTCATTCCTTTCAGGGGAGCTCTGCCAATGTCTATGGTGACTTTCAGGATTTAAAGATTTCCTTTGGCAACTGCTTAGATGGTACAGGTACCCAACCTCTTCCACTGTAAACTATTAAGGAACTTGTTACTTATGTATTTGTCTATCAGCTGGCAAATGTATGATCCTTTCTCATAGAAAAAAGTAGTCTGGAGATTCAACCATATACAATTTCTGTGCAAAACAGTCCCAGCATCTGAGAACGCATTTCATCAGGTACAAGAGAAAATAATCTCAACCTGTGCTGTGTGAGAACATGAAGCCAAAAGAAGGTATTGCACCTATCACCGTCCACACAAAAAGAGCACTATTTTTCCCTTTTACACATTTAGAGTGCAAAATTAAACAAATAAAAGGAACACTGCATAATTTAGCTTTCATTTTCTATCAAATTGCTCATAATTGTAACCATAAAATGATAATATTCTACCATATGTGCATCTGCAAAGCTGACAAAAGCACTGGTCAGCCCCTGCAACGAGAAAAATGGACCTGTCGCTCCACCTAGTGACCTTGCTGGATATTACCGCTCTCCTAACTGAACTTGCACAGGGCGCTTGTCAAATTTTGAGGTTAATTTTGTTACAGAGAGGGATCCAACACATCACTTTGAAACACGAAAATCTGACATGCAATCCTCCTGCTACCGATCCTCCTCAAATTACACTCCCTTCCATCCACACAGGCAGTAACAGCTTTACATAAAATACCCATCACTGGAAATACTTGCTGGTTTAGTTGCAGGCCTTTGTAAGAATTAAAAAATCTTTCACAGTAGCCACCATTACTGTTTACACAAAGCCATTTGTCATATCAGTACTACTCGATATTAAAACAGCCATGTTCTTTACTCTAATTTGACAACGGAGCTCCTGGCAGAAGCCTGAGGAGAGATAAGGTGCTTTTAGCCTATATGGGAATTGAGGTATCTGAGAAAGGATGCTCAGCCTGCTATGTTTAGACACAGTAAGAAGAGTTATTTAACAGGATAAATGTGAGCTCGGAGTCAGATACGTGGAGGAAAGAGGATGAAGAGGCAAAAGAGAAATGAAATGTAAAACCTGAACTTACTGAGAGCAGAGCTACAGCACCTCCATCTCAATTAAAGAACATGCATAGTAAATCAAAAAGGTGTCTGCTTTGCAGGGAATGAGAATGTGAGATCACAAAACATCAGCTCGTTTTATAACAAAGCTAATCAGGTTTGGTCTCCGTAACTATCAGAATGGGGATCACCTGAGAATACACAGCGGTGTCTGTCTTGTTGCTTCCTCGCAGGAAACAATCCATCATCACTCTTAATTTTATATACTTGATGTCTCTCACTGAACCTTTTCCTTACAGCCCTCAAATAGGAATAATGCTGATGGAGAAAAGCAGACTCTCCTCCAGCCAAGCTCCCACCAATTCCAGAATGAGATCCCTCGTTCGGGTCTGTATGGGAAAGGAAACCTGACCACTACAGGGAATATTTTTGTTTGCCACTTCCTCATGTGGTTGCCTCTCTGAATCAGTCTGCATCAGGCTTGGCTATTTCAACTTTCTTGTTTCACCTTTTACACTAGAACATACTCAGAGGCACATAGATTTTAATCTGATTATCTGCAAATGGTGAGGTAAAAATCTGTAAATGTTGCTGGATGGAAATAGGAAAAAAAACAACAAACCAGCAAGCCAAGAAATCTTGCCCTTCGTATGGACTGACTTCAGTGCTACAGCTAGAACAGCATGGAATGTAAAAATTGCAGATCATTCTAGATAATCTAATTTTTTCTTTTAAAACTATTGCTATTTTGACAGTCTTTCTAACCTTGTTAGAATACAATCTGTTTGCACACTTTTGACGAGAGAAATGCAATGCTCCTTTTCCTAAAAGGCAGCTGAGGTCAAATGAAACTCCATACAAGCGCATTAATACTTATTTTAAAGGTGTCCCCAAACCCAAAAAAGGAAAGTATTCCACGTCAGAGTGCTCCAAAGATTTTCTTTTCCATCATGTGCTGTACACATCTCTAATTAGGTAAGTATTTCAGAATGACATCAAAGGCCTCAGAAAGTTGGTCAATTCTTGTAAAAGCTGGCCTTAAACATGCCAAACTGAGAAGCACTGGTTTCACTGAAGTCAGTGAAGAAAAGATTTAATAACAGCCTCATTATAAGGTTCATTGTTGTAGGACTATTTAATATACAAGATTAACACATCTTATCTCCCACTTTCACTGAAACCTATTATACCCCTCATTAATACATGCACATTTCTACATCATTTACAGCACTAAGGTCTCAAATGGTATTGTCTGAAACAGGGTGTGTTCTGCTGCTCTTCCTGCTGGTAGGGTTTTTTTTTTTCCCTTCACTGACAGTACTCTGCAATAAGCCTCACAGCTCAAAATGGAAGACATGGCCCAGTAAACTAAACAGAGATGTTTAAAACTGAGAGAAATGAAAAATAATTCGTTTTGCCAGCACTCTGGATTTCATTTCTTGACTTCATTTCCCTCACACCCAGACCAAAAGGTGTTACATCCACATATTGTAAAACAGGAAACTTCTACCTTCCCAACCTAATGAATAGTTATATTCTTTCCTCCTGACAATTTGAGATTCAGAAGTAGGTAAAATGAACCACAGCTCCTCAGATTAATAGGCATTTTAAAATTCTTCAGATTTGGATCATCAGAGAAGAAAAGGAAGCTGCATGGTACAAACAGTATGACACTGTCCCAGATTACATACATTTATGTCTGTAGATATACCTGAACAAAGCAGAACAATGTACCTTAATATGATATGAAGGGGAGGGAATCAGATAAGGAAAAATATACATTTTTATATTCTCAGTAGACCAAAGGGATCAGGTTGGCCTTTATTCTTGAACAAACTGCCGAACTACCACAGGCCAGATAAATACAGGATTCGGGAAGACAGAAAATTGCTACTGGAAGCATTTCAGGACAGACAATAGTCATTTGTCCAGCAACTGAACAAACAGACTCAGATGTTTACAAGCTCTTCTGAACTTCTACCCACCAGGTTCCAGACAAAGAAACGGAGGAGATTTTTCAGAATTCCCCTAAGCATGGAACTGCTCTCTGCAGAAGGCTGTAAACGTTTAAATGGACTTCACTAAACAAATTTGTAACAAAAGAAACCCAAACCCATCCAGTGGTATCAAACACAGAGAAACATTGTGACTACATTTTTTAATTACAGATTTCTGGACATTGGGAGACTCTTGGTAGCAAGTATTACTATTTGCTTATCCTTTTCTTATACTTTGTGACATACTTGTGACCACTGTCAGCATTAAAACACCGAACTTGGTTGTTTGACATGGTACAGACATTTTATGTTCTCATCATCCTTTAATTAACAAGTTAAATATATTAAAACTTGCTAATATAGTGAAGATACCTCTTCTCCAACCATCTGAAGAGAATTGCTACCACTCATGAATTGTTAGAAAGCATGTTAACAAAATTCCCTTTCCATCACATTTGGCTTTCTGAAGCTACCCGATGCCAATAAAAAGGTTTCCAAATCAAATGGTTAATATTTATTAAAGAGGAAGAAAACAAATGAGGTGGAATGATTCTACTGAGAAGTATTGCTAGCAAAGACTTAACTTCCAGGAGCCAAATGTAGGGGTCCTGGGATTTTTCTGCTGTTCTTGGAGATAAAGTTGCTTACTCTGATTCACTGGTTTTCTATTAGAAAAAGGGTCTTCCCAGGACAAGCCTATTCCTGGAGTCATACTGGAGTCACACATTTACTTTTTCTTTTTGGAAGTTTACATGCCTTCAGGTAAAAACAAGTTTCATGAGGCTCTGGAAAGTATATCTCCTGCAAGAAAAACACTCATCTCATCCCTATATCCTCACATTTATTACCACAGAAGAATAGCTGGCATTCCAGAGGTCTGCTTGGCTTCTTACATGGAGCATATCAAGATATCCAGCTGTATGTGTATAAAAAAAAGTAAGTCTAATGTATTGGTGGGGAAGAGAGAGAACTACTTCTCCATAGCTATGACTTCTTTTTTCCCCATTATAGTTCTCCATTCTTCTTAGAGAAACATTGGTAAGTGTAAGCCTTGAGGACATCAGTGCTCGAGGGCTGTTACTCCAGAAGACAGGAATTCTGAAATCTAAACTCAGAAGTGCTCATCAGAAGAAAAAGTAGCTGAAAAGTGTTTGCATAAAGACAGTTACTGGCAGCAAGAAAATGATACTTTCAGATATCCTCCTTTGACAGGATTAATATTTGAGTAAGCAAATAGTTATTTGGCAAATTCTTTACTTATTGCAATACCATCAGAATCACAGTCAGATGCCTCCACGCATACAGTCACTCTCCATAAAAACAAAACCACAAAAATCTGTGATCCAGTGGGTCTGCAGATAATGCAAGGCTCACCCATGGATGCTTAGAAGAACTTTGTCTAAGTCAGGTACTGAAAAGGCCTTCTTGTAAAATACGTTCCCATGACTACAATAAATTTCTGAGCCATCAAACCAAAGACACTATAAGGAAACTGGGAAAAATATTCAACATCAAGATTCTATACAATAGGGGCCTATAAAAATCTGAGAAATCAGGGGTATTTTCCAGACCAACAGGTCATCAAGATAACCTGCACACCAAGCTATATGGAAAAGCCTGTTTCTTGCTAACAAGTAGGAAAAGAAAATTAGTGTATGCGAACACCTTGCAAGGGCCCTAGACTAGAAGAGACTGGCTTTCAAAAAGAGGGCCATAAACAAATATAAATAAATAAATCTAGAGAGCTACTTTCCTCGCAGAAATTCAAAACACAAGACAGGAAACCATTCAGTCAACAGTTCAGTGAACCATAATACAAGATCCTACTGGTCTCAAGTAATATTTCTGCCAAGCCCAAGGCACAAAAGTATGAACATTCAGTGAGGTGTTCTCATTGATAAACATCGTGGAGACCATGGAGAAGTGATAACCCCCCAAAGAATTAACTTTTGAAGCGCAGGATTAATTTAGAAGCCAAGACTGCAGCAGAGCTGTTCAGTATCTCTCCTTAATTTCAACAGATCAAGGAAATACCCCTACCTTTTCCATCTCAAACTGAAACTTACTCCTATGCTAATAGCTAGCAAGCTTCATCACTGCAGTATCTGAATAGCTTACAAGTATCAAAGGACTTACTGTCATCATCCTTGTATGTTCACTCCACAAGGAAGGTCACATTTCGTAAAGGGGAAGGCGAGCTACAAGGAAGGTATGCGATTTACATAACTTCACAGAAGTCTGCGCAGCACAAGTAAGAGAATTCACATGTCTTAGATCTCAGAGTGCTTCCACAACAGTTTGCAATGCTATTGTTTCAGGACCATTTTCTGAACTGTTGTGCCCTGTACTGGCAATGTAGCTTTGTGGTCAGTCTCTCTAACAGTCTGATCTCTAGTTAAACCAGGCAAAAAAAGGAACCTGTGCTTTCCTCTGTCTTTGACAGTTTTCACCAGTCAGGTATTTCATATATTCTTGCCTTCCCCTCCCAAGGATTAAGGTGAGAGAGAACTGCAGCAAGATAGGGGCAAGAATTAAAGCAGTAACTGTACCATAACACATCTGCCTCTGAAGTGAGAAGGAACAGACAGCACCAAAACATCTTCAGATCTGACAGGTTGCTCTGCTACCAATCTGCACTAGCAGGTGAGACATGTCACTCCATGACAAGTATCAGAAATAAAGGAGCTTAATGCACAATAGAGAGAAATCATTTAAAACACTTGCAGTTGCAACAGCAGACGAAAAGTAGTTCTAACGAAACACGTGGAGATTTTTCTCCCCTGAGCTGCAAAGCTTTAAAATTAGCACTTTGTGTGTGCTTGTTCTTTTAATGTCTGCATTTATTAAGGAGCAAAACAACCATGCATCTGAAATGCCAGAGAAATATAGATCCATAAATAATGTCACATTCTTATTTGCACCTAATCTAAATATTTATGTAGTAATTTACCAGCAAAAGATGCAAACTATTCTTTAAATGTTACATTGTATTAAAGGTTAACCACATGCCATGTTTTATTACAAGGCTCTGAATTATGTTTAAGACAAGTTTTTCTTTTAAGTGGAAGTTCTGGTGTTGAAATGGATGGACAGAGGCAAGAAAGTCGAGTCACCTCTGAGAGATGAACACGGAAGTTCACACTTTGGTATTTTTTCAGTCTACATAGCCATAGGCCATGCAACTCAGCAGCATACTGATTGAGAGAGGATGGGCCACCTTCTTCACAACCAGAAGAGCTAGAAATAGATCTATTAGTGAGGCTTTGTTCTTATAGCAAGACTGATGATACTGAGTTTCACTTAGAAAAACAGCCTCTACTTAAATCAGCACCAATTCAAAAAAGGTTGTGTACACACCCCTAAAAGAAATGTTAAATGTAACAGCAGAAGTACCTCCAGTATATACACATGCCCTCAGAGTTTGTAACACAAATGCTAGACATAGCCTCACCTTCTCAGTGGTGTAATGCTGCTCTGCCCAGTATCTCACACAGAAATTCATGATGCACTCCTCACTCAGTCCTACAAAATCCAGCTTCTCTTTTACTTCATATCCTGCTGCCATCATCATCACATATTTATGGTCTTAACTGTTCTTTTTGGTTCCTCCTTGAGCTCTCACCTTCATGCCTTCTGTTCCTAAAACCTTTAATATTAGACATCGTTTCCAACTTATCTTCTATTTTCTCTTTTATACAAGGCTTTCTTTAGAAATATTACTTTGCTGACTTCGTTTCCAATTCTCTTGATCTCTACATGATCTTCTACACTGAATACTTTCTTCATGTCATCACTTTCCTCAGATGCAAGACCTTTGAAGCTCACTAGAGACTCAGCCATGTAGGAACTGATACAAAGATTTTCTTATGTTTTGCTTTTTCACTAACAGTCACTTCCATTTACACTGCACTGAGTAAGATCCACTCTTGTGTGACTATTTTGAGCCTATCACTCTGCCAGAGTTTCCAAGGTTGTAAAATGGAGGAGGGGAAAAAAAGCACGCTTAAGCTTACATGGTGGTGTAGGAGGTAAATATTTTCCAGTTTGGAGGATAAGAACAAATTGAGCACTACCACCAGTATTACCACTTCCTACCCCGAAATCCTTGTGAAAAGAGAAATTCCTCAGCTCTAAGCACAAGGTATTCACAAATAAAAATTATGATCCTTTTCTAATGTACTCAGATAAGAATATAAACAATACGTATGGTTAGAAAACACTGCCCAACTTCCTCACATTTCCTTTGTGACTGTTAAAGCACATATCTCTAGCCCATCAGCAGGAAAGGCTCATTTTCTCCAGATATAGCTAAACAGACAGAGTAACTTGAGGAGATCTATTAATGTTCCCTGCTTCAGCAAGACATGAAGCGCAGACTTATTGATGGAATCTGCATTTTTGGTTCTCATTTGGTCTGCTTGAATAAGCTTACCAATCTAAGGCAACATTTTCAGACTCTGGTATTTTGACCACCATTGTTCTCTGGGACTATCCTTTTTCTCCCCTTCACCATATCTTGATCAAAGAAACCCTGGGAAAAAAATGTAAGAAGCTGGATGCATTAATGCCCATTCTTAAGATGCAGTAAAATCCTTCACTTCAATAATACACAGTATTCAGAATGTACTACACTTTTTCAGTGCAGAAAAGAGGTATAAAATACTACTGAAAATAGACCTTATTTGTATGCACACCATACAAATATGTTAAAATACGTAGTTAAATATGTTGTTGGAGTTAAGTAGCTTTCATAGAAAAGAATCATTGCAATTATCAGTGGTAATAGCAAATCCTCTCTGATACAGATGTTTACTTCCTGTTCGAAGAACTGCACCAGGAAACAGCCTTGTTAAAAATATTTGTCTAGCACTAGCTGAGGTGTTCCTATTTGTTACCCTTAAGTGTACAACCTGTAAAAAAAATAGGTAGCTTTTTTCCTCCCCCTTGCATAATTCAATGTATTTAAAATATTTAGTCAACAACCAAATGCCTGCTCACGTCTTTTGTTACAAGCCTTCTCTGACTACGGTCCTATCTCCTTGGTTTACAACCAGAACGCAGAATTAGTCATCTCTAGGAAACAGATAGCATTAGCTTTTCATCACAAAAAGCTCAATTAAAACCCATTTGAGAGAAGCTGAGCCACTACCTTATTGGGGTTTTTTTCCCCCCCGCCTCTTGGTAGCTACGCTGAACCTAAATACCATTAACCAGTGAATACTAATATGCAAAGCCTATGTACAGACCTATCTATGGGCAAGTACATCTATCAGTTTTGTTGCATGGGGGAAAAAAGGAAAAAAAAAAAAAAAAAGACATAAACATACAGACACAGTTTTTTTCCCTGATGCCCACACATTTACTTCTTGCTGATTTCTTTTCAAAAATGGTAGAGGTGGAACTGTCTATTCAATTTCTTAGATTTCACTGTGCACCTTCTATTTCTTAGAACATGGCAAATACTGTGTCTACACAATATCCCTAGTACTTATAATGCAAAACACTTTATGACACTTCTAGCTCTGGGAGAAGAGAAAATGAAGCATGAAATAAGAAATATACTAGCAGAACAATATTCATTGACACTGGTAAGCCTGTATACTGCTGCACTGGGAAAGTATTAGTATTTGGGGTTTTAGGCTTTTTTTAATATAAGTTTGCGCCACTTCTCTGATGTCAATGGTATGTCAGCCCTTGCAGCTTTTCTCACGTAACAGGCAACCCAGAAGCCAAATTCATCAAATCATGCTCAAATCCAGCAGATTTATATGTTCTCATTCAAATGACAATTTTTTTTTTTTTTTTTTTTTCAATCTGAAGTATGAAATTCTCTCACAGATCTTCATAAAACCTCTGCGCTTGCAAAAATATGATCACATTTTTGGAAAAGTCTCAGCTCAAACACAGAACTAACAATAATCTTTTCTTTCCTAGCAAGAGTCAAGAACTAGCAATAATATTTTCATTACAAGGAAGAGTCAAGATAACAGATTCACAAACAATAAAGCCATAAACGCAGAACAAAACCCATAAAAGAACATATTGACTGACCAAAGATTGACCTTAGTTGAAAAAGTTTATTTAAATTATTCTTTGTTTCTTGTAGCTTGAATTGAAATTGAAAGAAAATGTCACCAAAAAACCCGTATTCTTAAAGTCTAGTATATAGAGGCAATATACAATTCAACTTGTGTTAACTTGGTCAACCTTACCTGATATTGGATAATACGCTCTCGCATTGTTTCTAATGTACAAATGCTAAAAATCCTGCAGAAACATATACAGGCAATGACAGAACTCTGAAAATCGTCACATCTAACAAGTAAGGCTTGGGCAAACTACGATGAAAAGAAAATGCATTGCAGACATGGAATAAATGCTTATCAGGGCAAACTTCTGAACCTCGGTCCCAAAGAGGAAATGATCCGACTCAGCTGTTCACAGCATGTCCTGATCTGGCATTTGCAGGAAAGCTAGGGGGAACTCACACTACCGCGCCACTGAAAACATAAGGAAGCTGGCACTTCCAAAGTGGATATCCAAAGCAGAAGCAGATTTACTTACATCAGCTAACCAAGACTAGAACAGATCATATACGACCAGCTAGTGCCTCATGCTACAAATTCAAAAAAGTCTGAAAACTACAACTTGCTTTTCTTTCAGACTATAACCACCATTACAAACCCCTTCAGATTCTACTTGTACTGCTGCCACCTTCCTAACAACTCAGGGAAGATATTATTCTTATTTTCTATTTCATGGGAAAACCACTCCATATATTAGAGGAAGGGACAAGACAGATCAGCACATCATTGGGTAAACTACTATTAGAAATTTGGCCAGAAGTTGTTACAGCTAACTGACAGAGGTTTAAATCTGTTATTACTGATTTGCTTGAATAATACATCAGACTTGCACTAATGTAACAGAAAACTTGGAATACACAGCCCTGATTTACCAACGATTCTCTCATCAGATATTATTTAAAGTAAAAAAAAAAAAGGTATAAAGTAAGTAACAAAAAACAAAGATAAATGTTACAACATTCATTACCACCAGGCCCAGTACAATGCCGACAGTGTCATATCTACAGCATTGGGAATTTATGCTGTGAACAAGTAATAAACATTTAAAAATCACTCCGTTTATCGCCACTTTTTTGTTTTCTTTCACTGACTTGGGAAAGGATCATTCATACATGCAGTTTTACCCCCCCTTCAAATCTACCTGGGCTTTTTTTGAAGGGAGAAGTTGGTATTTCACAGCTACTAAACCATTTTCAAAGCCTATCACTTTGGCCCTGATACATTTCCAAAGTACAAAATGAACTACCACAACTACCCTTTACGTGCTANNNNAAAAATAAAACCCCACAACACCCCTTTCGGGCTAAAAAAAAAAAAAAAAAAAAAAAAAAAAGAATTATAACTACACAATTCAGGACATCAAAAGAATTTTCTCATACTTTGCAGCAGTCTTATTTATAGACTGCCACAAATGGACCATAGTATTTTATTCAGCTTCCTTAAGGCAGGAGGGATGGGATACTGTCAGGGGATACAGCAAAACCAAAAGATGTCTTTCAACTACCAGTGTAAGTAACATTACATAGGTGCATTTTTCATTTTGGTCCCAAAAAGATGATGGGATCTTACTCATAAGAAGCAGCATTGAAAAAAAAAAAAAAAAAGAGTGCTTAATGCATTCTTTGCATTAAGGGTAGTATGCATTTGGTACAAGTGCCTTGCATTTTTCGCTACATTAATAAAGATATTGACTAACCACCCTAAAATTATCTCATGCCACAAACACCACACACCACTCATCACAGCTGAGATGCTGACATTTGCTGCAGGGCTAGTACTGCTGCACTGAACTTAGGCACATAATCCACCTCTTTTCTAATTTAACTAGAATCTATTCCAGTCTGTAGGAGAACTGCAATCTTAACTGCACAATATGTATATTTTTCCCTTGATTGCGCCTACTTGTTCTTTCAAGGGCATTCCCATTAGGAACAAACACTTCTCCATCCTCTCTCCCCCTTAAAGCAAAGTGAAAATAATCATATCAAGGGAAACTTATTACTGTTTCCAAATTGCGTCTGGCTCTCAGCAGGCACACTCTCCAGGCAACAGTTTTGCCGCTACATTATGACTAATTTTTTTTTTTTTTTCCAGATGACATTTTGTACTGTAAGTAGGTAGAGGAAGGACAGATATATGTGATTTGGGATAAGACAGAACCTCCTGAGTCAAGTGAAATAGCAGTGTTTCCCCTCACTCTGCACCCTCCTGCAAAGACATTTCCTTTTCACTCTAGAGAATAATTTCTTAGCAAATTGCACCATGCACAAACACAGATCCTTTCACAAATTCATTTTTTAAGAGAAGGATGAAATCTGTAGTTTGTTCAAATTTGGAGCTCCTGGTTACTTGCCATAATGAAGAAATAAAAGAAAAAAAAGGGAAAGGAGATGAACAAAAGAAACCCAAAAAGCAATCATTTGATTTCTGGCTACCTGGACAAAGCACACATTGTCTAATGCTGCCATCTGGTGTCTACTTAGAATGGCAATGCAGCTCTGGCTGTAAAAAACAATTTTCAGGAGTATTATCCAGACTGTTCTCTTCCACAAGTAGTATCTCCCGGATCACCATTTTGAAAAAAAAACAAAACCTCTCCGGTTCCTTTTCAATTTATATTTATGGCTTTCCACAATCCTTACAAATAGGTGTACTAAAGTGTCTTAAATAAGCTGTTTCTACTAAGCGAAAAACCACCCCAAAACCAAGCCACATCCAACAGAATAAAATGCTCCATGCGTTATTTTTAGAGAGTAGATAAAGAGCTATTTTAAGATTAATTCAAACTAAAGCCACTGAGCCTGCATCAAGATCAATTAACAAAAATGTCTCAGAGTCACAGGTAATACTGCTGAACAAAGAGAAGCTTATCCAAATACATATCAAGGAATTTAGGTATAATTTCTGGCTATTTAAAGAGAACATACATGAACACACAAGCCTTACCTACAGAGCCACATGAAATTTAGCAAGACACAACAACCATTTTAATCAGCAGAAAGGGCTTCATATCTTAACAAATTCTGAGTAAAATAAACAGGGGAAAGAGACACTTCTTTTGGGACAGCAGAGAGAATCCAAGAAGAATTGTAGAGTAAGAGCTGCATACATCAGAATGCCACTTCAAAACCAGATCAAAGAGAAGTCAGGAGCCAGGTTCCAGCCTTTAATCTGTAAACATAAGAATAGTAACTCTCAACCTACATATAAGAAAGATTATATATTGCCATTCTATCTACTGGCAACTACTACAGCCCAACTCCTACTTGGAAGAGACTTAGCTTATGGGCACATCTTAGCCACATCACACTTCCCAAAAGAATTTAACTAGGCACCTCAATGTCCCTTACCACCACCTGTTCTTGTATTCAAACCTGAGTAATGTACTTTTTTCCTCACCACATCTCTGCAGGCACCAGTAGGATCCCCTTCCCCATGCAGAGGTGTTTCTGAAAAGCTGGAGCACTCCTCTTGATTCCACAACTCAGGCATGCAACCCTCCCACATTCTCAGCATCCATACCCTTCCTGCCCACGGAAGTAAAAAACAAAAGTCTACAAAACCCACAGCCTGTTAAAGTTTTAGGAAAATGTACTACAGGCTTGAAACAAAATAAGCACTTAGTTAAAAGACAGCTAAGCAGCATCCCAGGCCTATTCTCTAGATGATTCTTAGATTCAACTTCACACTTTCTGCACAGCACCTTTTCATGTCAAATACAACATAGTTGTAAGATACTTGCTTAAAAATCCTTGTGGCCAACACAGAATAACATTTTAGAACAAAAGTCTGAAGAAGAAAGTGGTAAGAATATACCATAGCTGAAGTATCAAGTTTTTAAAATTACTGATGCAGTCAGTTTTACAGTGGTGGTGCCACAAAGATTGCCAGGAATGACAAAGCTTTGAATCCACAAAATCCTCTTCGAAGCTGGGCTCCAAGCAACTATCACTTTTAAGTTTCAACTATTCTGTACTGCAGTTTTAAGTGAAAGGGCCTCGGAAGCCTGAAGCACTTTGAATAATAATAATAATAATAATAATAATGAAAAAGAAAAAGAAAAAGAAAAAGAAAAAGAAAAAGAAAAAGAAAAAGAAAAAGAAAAAGAAAAAGAAAAAGAAAAAGAAAAAGAAAAAGAAAAAGAAAAAGAAAAAGAAAAAGAAAAAGAAAAAGAAAAAGAAAAAGAAAAAGAAAAAGAAAAAGAAAAAGAAAAAGAAAAAGAAAAAGAAAAAGAAAAAGAAAAAGAAAAAGAAAAAGAAAAAGAAAAAGAAAAAGAAAAAGAAAAAGAAAAAGAAAAAGAAAAAGAAAAAGAAAAAGAAAAAGAAAAAGAAAAAGAAAAAGAAAAAGAAAAAGAAAAAGAAAAAGAAAAAGAAAAAGAAAAAGAAAAAGAAAAAGAAAAAGAAAAAGAAAAAGAAAAAGAAAAAGAAAAAGAAAAAGAAAAAGAAAAAGAAAAAGAAAAAGAAAAAGAAAAAGAAAAAGAAAAAGAAAAAGAAAAAGAAAAAGAAAAAGAAAAAGAAAAAGAAAAAGAAAAAGAAAAAGAAAAAGAAAAAGAAAAAGAAAAAGAAAAAGAAAAAGAAAAAGAAAAAGAAAAAGAAAAAGAAAAAGAAAAAGAAAAAGAAAAAGAAAAAGAAAAAGAAAAAGAAAAAGAAAAAGAAAAAGAAAAAGAAAAAGAAAAAGAAAAAGAAAAAGAAAAAGAAAAAGAAAAAGAAAAAGAAAAAGAAAAAGAAAAAGAAAAAGAAAAAGAAAAAGAAAAAGAAAAAGAAAAAGAAAAAGAAAAAGAAAAAGAAAAAGAAAAAGAAAAAGAAAAAGAAAAAAGAAAAAAGAAAAAGAAAAAAGAAAAAGAAAAAAGAAAAAGAAAAAAGAAAAAGAAAAAAGAAAAAAGAAAAAGAAAAAGAAAAAAGAAAGGAGACCCTGTGATTTAGCTCCAGCTTCAAAAAAGACAAATAAGATGACTTCTGCCAGACTTATTTCTTTAACTGTATGGAGGGAAGGACTTTGTAAAGCACATGCAGATTTTTCTAAGTAATTTAAATACTGCAGATATGAAAGGCCATACTGGTGCAATACAGGCCTTTCTAATTCTGATTTCCATTTCTTATGACTTGCAAGTATCATTAAGCCGGATTTAGTTATTCCTTCTTCTAGTTCTCCAAAAATAGGCTGACCTTGGTCACTAAATTCCTTCCTTTGGTTGAGTGGAACAGAATACCTCTTCCTTATGAATTCACTAGATCCTTCAATACAGCACATAGTCCCTGTATCCTCATTCTAGTGCCCCTTCATTTTGAAAAACATCATAAGTCAGGAGGACAATCAAAATCAAATCGCTTTTCCCTCAGCACGTCTTCATAGCACATTCAGCTTGCTGTGTTTTTGATTGTTTTAAATCTGTAATGTCCTATTCAGTTTGTATGTTTTTAATTGGCACCACAAGACAAGCAACTGTTCGCCCATTTCTGTAACTCTTGGGGACCCTGGACCACTACCGTCTTGTTATTCAGCTTTTTATTCCATAGGATCTGCCAGTCTGATGGAACTGTTTTCACCACTGGTTTTTTTTGTCACAATCACTAAACTCAGATTTCTACCATCCTAACCACTCTTTTACTGGAGAGTCAGACTCAAGTAAACTTTTTTCACTGTTCACTGCCTGTATCACTCTGCCTAAGCATCTACTGCCTTAGAAATTCAGACACAAAATAGAAAGAACATACTTGCTCCAAATAATTTACACTTGAATGTAAGCTTTGCAGTAAAGTCTTCACCTTGTTTCTCTCATCATGATCATAAAGACAACTGCTGAAGTTTGTATCTTCTCTGAACAAAATTCTCCAACCCTATCCTGAATTAAGTCATCTATAGGAATCCATTATCTTAGTTCGATCTAATGCTCAGTCTTGATTGTGCCTGTGTCTCAGCTGTCACTTCTTGGCTTCTCCACCTCTTCTATCACTGCAGTGCTTTGCTTCTCTACCTTGCTAACCACATTGTTTTCAGTCTTTACTCCCATTGCTCTTTGGACTTCAAAGAGAACCTACATCTGCTTTCAAAGACATTCTGCATAGGAATTAACATCAGCTTGCCCTCCTCATTAATGGTTACTCTACAATCTCATCTATTAAGTTGCCATTTTTAATTATCTTGATTTGCAAGATCTTTGGATGGCAAATGTACTTGTAAAACACTGTAAATACGCACGATTAACACAAAAGCAGAAATACAGTTCCAAGCAAGTCACATTTGAACCAGAAAATACAAGGCTGCAGAAGTAAACCACCAGTACTTTGAATTAAATTTTGGATGAAACAAGGCAGTTGATCAGAGATCTCTAGTGTGCCATGCTCAATATAGCTCACATTGCTACAATAAGCAGCAAGCAGTGCTCTAGCAGAATATTCCAATTGGCTTTCAAAATACATCTCAGGTAGGGGGTGTAATAATCAAGTTGGTAAACTCAATTTGAACATGAAACGTATTGATTTCTTCTGTGGCTAATCACCATCATGATTCTAAATTATAAAGATTAGAAATTCTTTTCTCCCTCAATGCATACAGTAAATTGCAAACCAACAACAACCCCCAGAGCTGTAATTGCTATCCTGACAGGATAAAAACACCTACTTGTCCTATTGGTTTTGTGAGTTCATCTCCTCTCTACCCTTTTCCTCTGCTTGTTTATTTTATCTGTTTGTTCACCACAAATGTGAACTTCAGGGCTATAAAAATGAAGAGCCTTTTCCAGAGAGGACTACCTTCTCANTTTCAGCGCTATAAAAAGGAAGCGTCTTTTCCAGATGTTGCCACAGAGCAACAGAGAGGACCACCTTCTCACTCCACAAACAGGGTACGTTGTATGCCCCAAAAATCTGCTCTTTCCTGCAGTAATAGACTACACATTCTCAGCTTAGTCAATAACCAAGATTAATGACTACTGTGTCCAACATATTCTGATATTGCTTCTTTATAAGCTGCACTCCATTTCAACTGAGTATGTTCATGCAGTCTCTTAAGCACATCCTTTTTTTTTTTTTTNAAAAGCACAGTCATCCCATTTCAGGTCATTCCTAATGGACAGATTTCCCCCCGAGAGTTCTGCAACACTTTGCCAGGAAGATAAGCATCACCAGAGGTATTCAATCAAACTCAGAACTAACAAGATCTATCATAAACATCATTACCCAGTTTGGGATATTTTGTCACATTTCAGCCCCCAAATTTCACCTCCAGTATCTATTTAAATTCTAAGCCCTTCAGGGTTATTGTCAGTCTGAAGGGTCTGACACTTTTGATACCATTAATACATGCATACTATACAACCTGGATTATTTTTCCCCACTGCATTAGTCTGTGTTTTTTCCAATTTTAATACTGTCATATTATTAGGTACTTCTACTCTCTTGGTGCTTAACTCCTAAAAAGGAACTCAGTTTCAGAAAGGTAAGGTTTCATGGAGGTAATGTTTATATTATTTGACATAGAAAGAATGGATAATCTCAACTAAGCATGGCTGACAATACACCCACAAAAGAAAGCCTTGCACATCCTTGTTGGGATTACTGCAATAGAAAGCTAAACTCTGTCTGAAGACAGTATCTTTGAGTGAAGTACACACAGGACCCACCTTTGGGGTGAGAAGAACAGCAGAGCTTTCTTTTTTGCTTTTCTAAAAGGTATCATCATCAAAAGCAATAAAGTTGAAGTTGTTCACTCTGAAAAGAATCTGACACGTTCAGAGATCAGGACACACAATACAGGAAATTAGGCTTCAGTAAATAACTGAGATTTGGTTCAAAGTAAGGAGGGATGCAAGTGGAAGTATGACAGGCTAGAGTTTACTACAAGGTCCTGAACTATGACTGTCATCTTCAATGATTAGACAGAGAATGATAAAGATCATTCTCTGGTAAAGAACTGTCTTGAAAAGTATAGGAGGGACAAGTATTAAATATCCTACCTCCACTTATTTTCTTAACAGCCACCTGCAAAGGGCAGACAAAGTTGAAAAGTATGAAATGTCTTTTTTTAAGAGGAGTATGATACCCCTCAGATGGTGCTTATTCTCAATATCTACCACAAGATAGCTTACATCTCCCCATATTAACCTCAAATCTAATATTTCAGCATAACTGACTTCTTTAAACAAAACAAAAAAAGCAGCTCCTTTGAACAGAACATCCTGCCTCTAGCATACAATACAGCAGTCTTGTTCAACCAGTGTAGATGATACTTTTGGGGAAAGAACTATACTTTTAACCACAGCAACAGGAGCATTTTCCCCTGCCAAGTAATCTCTTACTTCTGGTGCTTTACAGTTTCTGTAAGAATAACCTACACAGAAAGGCTGAGGGCCCTGGGACTGCCTACTCTCTTGCCCCTCTCACTGTTCAGAGAGCACCCTTTCATCCTCACCACTGTCACTCTATGCACATTCAGGTGCCTCTCCCCCTTCCAAAACAGGATTGGTTGTGACTTTAGCAAAGCTTTCAGCAGCTAGATACAGCTTTGGCATTAAAAAACAGGGATGTCATTACTGTAAAGGAGTCTGTTGGATGTCATTGTCCCCAGCATTTGCGCAGACGAACTACCAAAAAAAGTTCAGGCTTATTTTCATTTGAACTCTAAAAGATCCCCAAAAGCTCCAATTTTATGCCAGAAATTTCATCCTCATAGGTTTGAGCAACCACAAAGAGGAATTAATTTTCATTCTCCATACAAACAAGCTTTAACAACCAGAATCAAAAGTGGCCCTTCCCTGATGCCAAGTGAAGGGGATTATTGTTCAGATTACTTTTTATCCACAACTGGCTCCCTGCTGATGTGAGGGCCAGGCCAACTTAATCATTCTTAAGTGTTTATATTGTGAAGGAATCCTGCTGAGAATTTGTTTCTAATTTTAAAAGAGAATTGATTTTCCATACTTTTCATTGTCTACATACCCCAAAACCACTACATGTATCCATATGCCAAACTGGGACTTTTGCATTTTAGAAGTGCTCCATTAGATCCCTACAATTTCGGTCTACTGTCAGGCCTGGATCTCATCCAAATCTGCCTGCCAATGGCAGCTCCCCTATGAGAGGTAAGTAAGGAAAAGTGCCCTAGCATTATCCACTTGGTCAATTCTCCCACTACATAATTACAGCTCAAATAGAAATCTGTGCACCTCCCACCAACCAAGCAGGCTGGGTCATAAACCCCTCCCTGGGGCACAAGTCTTTTCCTTCCTTCCCTTGGCAGAAGGGAAAGAAGCAATGCTTCATAATCATTGCAAGAATACAAAATTGTATATACAAAGAAAAATTACAGAAGCATTCTCCAGGTATTTGGAAGATGGAAGTTGGTCGGGTGACTCAGAGCAACTGTAATCATTAGCAACAAGCTAATCATTCTACATAGATAATTTTCCTACAGAGGAAACAGGAATACCATCTTACTTAAAAAAACAAAACAAAACAAAGAAACAAAAAAAACCCACATCCAGAAACACAAACAAACAGAAAACCACACCAAACAAAAACCCAGCAAGATAAAACTTTTATCTTAATTGGTCAAAATTTTAAGAACAGCTATACTGTTCAACAAAAGTTTTGGACACAGCTTGTATGCAGCTTCATAATACAGACTGCAATCAATTGACAAAAAAAACCCTCTTAACAAAGGGAACAATAATTTAATGAATAAAGCAAAAAGAAGGCTGACTCTTGCAGACATGTTCTTTGACACTCTGAAGTAACTTCATTTAAGGAAAGCCACCAAGGATTGCTAGACAGCAACAAGGAAAGATGTCCCTCACCTTTGTCTGTGCTCTAAAATGACTTTCCTCCTGGGAAAGGAAAGTTACAACATAAAGGTATTAAGGCATTTTCTCTGATGTAAATTCCTACACCTATTCAGAAAGGCCATGTTGCCAAAGGTGACAGACACCATATTGCACTTACTGTATCTCAGCTAGATAACAAATCAAATTTGCCATATAAAATTGTTCAAGAACAAGATAAAATATCAGCATCCACACATCCAAACAAATACTTAACATGGAAATGGCACAAGACACTGCTTCAATTTTCACCGTCTGATTTTGTAGAAACCCTAAAGCTGTCTAAGGAATTAATGCCTATGTGCAGACAAACAGGCCAAGTCTGAAATGAAAGTATAGGAAAGACAAGAGCAGCAGTAACTTGCAAGAACCATTGTCAGATAGGTTCTCACAACTTGCAGAAAGATACAGTTTGACACAAGCAGATTTTTAATACAACCAAAGCATCTTTAGAACTTGAAAAAATACAGAGTGGGGAATCTAAAGTTCACCCTTTCTGTGAGCAAAAGGGTATTTTTCACAGACTACTGCAGGTTGCCCTAGCTGGCAAAAAAACTCATCTTCTAATGTTTTTAAACTAAATCCCAGTGCTTTTGCCTTCACTAAAGGCAGTTTTCACCCACAGTCCTTACTGTCCAAGCTCAGAAAGTAGACAAAAACCGAAGGAAAATACAAGTGCCAGAGTAAAGATAACTGAGTTCTGCTACAACCTTTCTTTAATATGTTGAACAAATTCTTCAATTTCTACTTCATTTTCTTCATTTTTATGGAGATGAGATGGCAGCAATACATTTTAACTTACAAGATGAGGACAGAATTATGAGCATTTGCAAACCACTTTGACCCCCTTGAACGAAAGGGCCTAGATTAGCACAACACATTACATCAGTCCTTAGAATGAGCTGACTTTAAGTGAGCACTATGTAAATTAGCTACAAGAAAGTAGAAATTAGAAGATGATTCAAATACAGTCAAAAGGTTGAGTAAAGACAGTATACAGAGCCTAGTGCAGACACATACCCATTGGTTCCACATACACATTTTCTGTTTGCACACACAAAATGGAAGTTACCACATCTCCTAATTATATTTCAAAAGAAGCTGACCATTCAACGAAGTTTGAAGTACCTTATTTTAATTCGGTAACCCTGTATGTTCTCATAAAGCATGAAACATTTATATAGAGAAACGCATACGTATCATCATTCTAATTTTATCATCACTGAAAGGAAAAGCCAGGATATATACAAATACAGTTGCATACTTTTTTCATCAATTGCAAACTACAAAAAAAACCTGAGATTCCCCATCCCCTCAACAGCACTACCCCTATTCCTCAAAAAATTAGGTGTAATTTTGCATTTAACAACACATGTAACAATTTCCAAGTTCATGCAGAGTTCTATACAACATTATTAGAAGCTGAACAATTCTTAGAATTACCAAAGCTTGTATACTCACAAGCTAAATTGCAGAGTGCTGACTATGTCCAGAAAGTAAAGTTAGACATCAGATTGTTTTTATGGTTTGTCCTCTGAAAAAGGAAGAAGTTGCATGGGAAAGAACATAAAATGCTAGGTACAGTTTAATATCCACAATTTCATGTTTATGTATGCTTATCCAGATCACAAAAAAAGTGATAGCAAAAAATAAATCAATTTGACCTGCATAACCAGGATATAACTGAGAAAAGGTCTATTTTCAGGATGGTCCCAGGGAAATTATTAAAACTAGTTACAGAAATTAAAGATGTGTGAAGGTGCCTTTCTACGATGACAAGCCTAGAATTATTGCCTAGACAAGCAATAATGACAAGCCTGGAATTATAGTTTTAGAATATAAATTCTTGTATATTCTCAAGCATTTCAGTGAGACACTAAAGTGGTCTCTTTCAAGACATTGAATACTTTTTCTGTGGCTCTTACAGCAATAACGTAAGGGTTGTCAACTTCACTGAAATACATCAAAACCTAAGGCAAAATGAATGCAAAAAATTTAATCCACCGTTAAGGTTCACAATAAGAAAGTAACAAACAGTGAGAATGCAAAAAATCAGATTTCATTGCAAACATCACTCTAAGCATGCCCCATATTCCGTATATTTTACAACATACAGTTCACTAAAAACAATAAATTCATGTATAACTGAAAAATGAAACACAAAAAATATACAATAAGTGTATTAACACTGCAAACAAAAAAAACACTCTGCTGTAAACAGGTCTGAAAGTCCAAGAGCGTTTTCACTACCAAATCCGCCATTTAGGGCATTTTGTTTCATATTACTGCATATTAAGGTAAACAACCAGCCACTCATGCACAATCTCACATCTCTTAATTAGCTGTAGTTAACATCTCCATGTTTCTCGTATCCTGTCCCAAACTTTCAAACGTTATCTTAAAAGGAATAGAGCATCTCAACTCCTATGGCTTCTAACAAAAGTCATGGCGACCTGGGAAACATTAAACACAATTCGTCTGCTGCCCTATACTCCTTAATAATCAGGATATTGGCTGAATTCTTAAACTGGGAACCTGAATTTAAGCAAGGGGATGCATGCAGTGAAGCAGTATAATTCAAGGCCATCTCCATTCCTGTATATATGCCATAGCCATAAATGAATGCAGCATACTTTCAGAGAGCACAGAAATCTTTCAAAAGCCATTGGAAAAGATACAAGTCAAACCTTTGCACTATTCAACAGAAACAGTGGCAAATATGCTTCAGACTGGCATTTAAGGGCAAACTTAAAACGACAAGTTGAAACATGGCTTTTCTTTTTCCCCAACCAAAAATGTTTTTAAAAAACTCTAGCAAGGTTAGCTTTCAAGACAGAATGTGTGCACCCATCCTCTCATATTCACTCCCACTTATTGATGTTTACAGTTCCTCTCCTTCCTCCTGCAAAACCCAAATTCCCATTTGTGATTCTTAGCAATGGTGATGCTAACTACCAGCCCAGAGAACAGATGTCTTTAAAGAAAGATAAAGTTATGCTTGGCATAACAGAACCTCAGCCCATGACTGTTCGTTTTACCTTAATATCATGAATTGCTAATACAATGCAAATGAAAATAGACATACCCGCTGCAACCTNTGAGATGGCAGCAATACATTTTAACTTACAAGATGAGGACAGAATTATGAGCATTTGCAAACCACTTTGACCCCCTTGAACGAAAGGGCCTAGATTAGCACAACACATTACATCAGTCCTTAGAATGAGCTGACTTTAAGTGAGCACTATGTAAATTAGCTACAAGAAAGTAGAAATTAGAAGATGATTCAAATACAGTCAAAAGGTTGAGTAAAGACAGTATACAGAGCCTAGTGCAGACACATACCCATTGGTTCCACATACACATTTTCTGTTTGCACACACAAAATGGAAGTTACCACATCTCCTAATTATATTTCAAAAGAAGCTGACCATTCAACGAAGTTTGAAGTACCTTATTTTAATTCGGTAACCCTGTATGTTCTCATAAAGCATGAAACATTTATATAGAGAAACGCATACGTATCATCATTCTAATTTTATCATCACTGAAAGGAAAAGCCAGGATATATACAAATACAGTTGCATACTTTTTTCATCAATTGCAAACTACAAAAAAAACCTGAGATTCCCCATCCCCTCAACAGCACTACCCCTATTCCTCAAAAAATTAGGTGTAATTTTGCATTTAACAACACATGTAACAATTTCCAAGTTCATGCAGAGTTCTATACAACATTATTAGAAGCTGAACAATTCTTAGAATTACCAAAGCTTGTATACTCACAAGCTAAATTGCAGAGTGCTGACTATGTCCAGAAAGTAAAGCTATGCATCAGGTTGTTTTTATGGTTCATTCTCTGAAAAAGGAAGAAGTTGCTTGGGAAAGAACATAAAATGCTAGGTACAGTTTAATATCCACAATTTCATGTTTATGTATGCTTATCCAGATCACAAAAAAAGTGATAGCAAAAAATAAATCAATTTGACCTGCATAACCAGGATATAACTGAGAAAAGGTCTATTTTCAGGATGGTCCCAGGGAAATTATTAAAACTAGTTACAGAAATTAAAGATGTGTGAAGGTGCCTTTCTACGATGACAAGCCTAGAATTATTGCCTAGACAAGCAATAATGACAAGCCTGGAATTATAGTTTTAGAATATAAATTCTTGTATATTCTCAAGCATTTCAGTGAGACACTAAAGTGGTCTCTTTCAAGACATTGAATACTTTTTCTGTGGCTCTTACAGCAATAACGTAAGGGTTGTCAACTTCACTGAAATACATCAAAACCTAAGGCAAAATGAATGCAAAAAATTTAATCCACCGTTAAGGTTCACAATAAGAAAGTAACAAACAGTGAGAATGCAAAAAATCAGATTTCATTGCAAACATCACTCTAAGCATGCCCCATATTCCGTATATTTTACAACATACAGTTCACTAAAAACAATAAATTCATGTATAACTGAAAAATGAAACACAAAAAATATACAATAAGTGTATTAACACTGCAAACAAAAAAAACACTCTGCTGTAAACAGGTCTGAAAGTCCAAGAGCGTTTTCACTACCAAATCCGCCATTTAGGGCATTTTGTTTCATATTACTGCATATTAAGGTAAACAACCAGCCACTCATGCACAATCTCACATCTCTTAATTAGCTGTAGTTAACATCTCCATGTTTCTCGTATCCTGTCCCAAACTTTCAAACGTTATCTTAAAAGGAATAGAGCATCTCAACTCCTATGGCTTCTAACAAAAGTCATGGCGACCTGGGAAACATTAAACACAATTCGTCTGCTGCCCTATACTCCTTAATAATCAGGATATTGGCTGAATTCTTAAACTGGGAACCTGAATTTAAGCAAGGGGATGCATGCAGTGAAGCAGTATAATTCAAGGCCATCTCCATTCCTGTATATATGCCATAGCCATAAATGAATGCAGCATACTTTCAGAGAGCACAGAAATCTTTCAAAAGCCATTGGAAATGATAGAAGTAAAACCTTTGCACTATTCAACAGAAACAGTGGCAAATATGCTTCAGACTGGCATTTAAGGGCAAACTTAAAACGACAAGTTGAAACATGGCTTTTCTTTTTCCCCAACCAAAAATGTTTTTAAAAAACTCTAGCAAGGTTAGCTTTCAAGACAGAATGTGTGCACCCATCCTCTCATATTCACTCCCACTTATTGATGTTTACAGTTCCTCTCCTTCCTCCTGCAAAACCCAAATTCCCATTTGTGATTCTTAGCAATGGTGATGCTAACTACCAGCCCAGAGAACAGATGTCTTTAAAGAAAGATAAAGTTATGCTTGGCATAACAGAACCTCAGCCCATGACTGTTCGTTTTACCTTAATATCATGAATTGCTAATACAATGCAAATGAAAATAGACATACCCGCTGCAACCTGACAACATTTAGTTCACACGTGCACACAATTAAACAGTAACAGCAAAGTTACTACAACACAAGTTTCTCACAAGACTGATACTATTTTAGAAGATAATCCTGAATTTTTATATAACAGTAGACTTGTAATATGTTGAAATAGATCCCTATATGCCTATTAACAAGTGAATGGAAGTTTCTTCTATGCCTATAACGTTTATTACAGGACCTCAGTTCTGTTCAAACAAAAGCTTTAGACTGAATTTTTTGCCTAATTAGGAAAAGATAAAGCTACTTCACTTATGAAGGATAGATTTCCCATTTGGATGCATTTCTGCAAGACAGGAATGGAAGCTAGAGAAATATAAAATAGTAGAACTGCATTACATTCACATAAAGTGTAGTTTAATAATTCAGCATTTATTTGGAGACTTGTTTGCAACTGTAGAAAAGGTCAGACCTTATATGAATAAGGTATTAAAGTTTGCACATAAAGTCTAAGGTAAAGATAAGTAACAAGGCTTGTTTACCATCCAGCAGCTCAGAGTGTGCAGAGAGTTAAGATTTTTAAATCAATGCAGTGATAACAATACGGATTACTGTAAAGATTCCGCACAGAGGTCAGCACACATGCATCAAGAGTTCAACTGGAAATCACAAAATCCAGCAACACACAGATTGTGTGAGGGCAGTTTTATTGTTTTAAGAGATGTTTGGCTTTGAATTACACTTAGCATCCTTATCTTAAATTTCTCATTGCTCCTCCTTGCACTTCTAGGATTTAATATTTTATCAGACTCCCATGGTTTTGCATTAAACATTTCCAAAACTGTTTAGTGGCACTCAGAGACAACAAATTGGTAAGTTTGGACCCTGGAATATGGAAATATTTAGTATTTCCAACATTTCATATGCTGTTCAGGAAAATCCTCATTACACCAACATGCATCTACTTTGGGCATTCATAACTGGATGCAGAGATAGATACATCCAAGAGGATGCAGAAATACATATATCCTGGTGCTATGAGAATGGTAGCTAAGTATTTGAACACATACATGTGCATATTCAAATATGTGCACATGTTCAAGTCTAGCTAGGCTCAAATCAACTCTTACCAAAACACTGTCTCAAACAAGACAGTGGGACACTAAAAATAAAGACTTAGAATCTAATATGAGCAGGAACTCGGACATTGTTTACTAGTAGCCAACAGAAAACAAAAATATTCCACAGCTGCAGAAAACGCAAAAAGCATGTTTCAGGAAAAGTAAACTTTGGGTTCATTCAGAAATGCTTCCACATCATCTACTTTACCTTGGAAGAAAAGCAAACACGGAAATTTCTAAGCATTTAGGAAGAATTATTTCTGTTCTACTAACTTAAGCTCTATTGATCAAATTGACAGAAGTCTTAGTAGCATAAATTTAACTTCATTAAACTCTTTTTGCCTCTTGATCTAACAAACAGAAGTGACTGCTCCTCCTGCAAACCCCTACAACCTATCCATACCATCCTCTGAAGTGTCTTCTGGTAAGTGAGACAGCACCAGAGGAGATGATGCATACGTACATACTAGCAGAAAGGGCCACACCACTAGAATGCATCTAGAGAGTTCACCTGCTAGTAGGAATACTTTGACCATTCCCAGTATTTCTACCTCTCTTTCAGGTCTGAAGCAAGACCGGAGGACCCTACACACTAGTTCACCTAACTGCCAAACTGCCAACCAGAACATGGACTCACCAAGCCTGAGCATCACCATGTCGATGCAGTGCACATACAAAAGAGGTACCTCTAACTGCAAGGAAACGTCCAGTAGGCATTATCTGTGCAAGCCTTACATTCATCACGAAGGATTTAACTAGTCTGCCCCTACTTTAACTAAGAATTTGCAATTATTTTATTCTATGGTTTCCTTTATTTACTTGCACTGTCACATCAACATGATTTTGTTTAAACATTATTTATACCCTCTATTTAACTTTGATTCATAGTTTCTAGTAACACCAGTCCATTGTCCAAACACTGCAAGGGGATATTAAACAAGTTCAGATGGTCTGGGGAATTTGCTCACCAATGTTAAACACAGAATAAGTGTCTGTCATAATCTTGTTTTAGATAACTGTTTCAGGTAACTGAAGTATAACTGTAATGTGCCTGCTCTGAATCAAAAAAAAAAATAAAATTCAAAAACTGCAAGACAATATTTCAAAAACTTTTATTATCAAAACACATAAGAGGTTATAAGTTATTCCAAAGAACTGTTACCCAATTTCAAATTATATAACAGCAGAAAAATAATCACAAATTAAAATTTTATGAGTGGCCACCGTCCAAAGCTCAATGTGAAGCTCTATTGTCTTTCCCAGACTATAGCTTGCTTACTATGTTCAATATGTCACCTTCAGGAGCTTATGTTAAATTGTTCGTGTTTTCAGAATTCAGACAGCTGGTAATATATATACTCTAAAATTAATGCCATGCCTAATATGTACATAAGTTGGTTTTGAACCTTCCTTATTAATGGATACGCTTCTCTGTAGAATAAAGAACACCCTAAAAATGAAGTGTTGAACAGATGGCTTTTTTAAAGTGTGATTTAAATATGTGGCACATGCATGACATGTGCCTTTCCTTGATTCTCCAGATGCTAATTGTTAAATAAGACTTCTAATGTACTCATAAATGCATGGAATTCAATAATCAGTCAAGTATTTAGACACAAAAGAGAAGTCAGCAGAATTTTATGGATAGACAAGAATCAACTTACCAAAACTAGAATATTCTGTACTAAATACATAGTCAGCACTATGAGAAAAGGTCAGAATAATCTAAGTGCTTGTGCACACACACAGAGACACAAAGGAAATCGTTTCTATTTCATACCTAAAAGTATAAATATCCTCTAGAATTGCACTACTTCCCTTATAAAATCTAAATATTAATAAGCAAAATGTTTAGAGAAATATGGTTTTTCCCCTTTTAACAGGGTATATATGTCTCTGTCCCAGCAGTCTGAGACTTTTTTTTTTTTAACCTTCTGTACTGAATATTCATTAGCCTTTCATCCATCTCTGTATCTTGGGTTTGCCAGTCAGTTCTCCTCTTCTCTGCCAGTGCTCCTCATTCCAAGCACTCTCCCCAGCATAGTGCCATCAATATCTGGTGAATATACATTCCTGCAAACACTGATTCCAAATACAGCAAGCACGCATACTCCATACTTGCGCATATATCGTTAGGAGACTTTCAGGACCTTATCGTGTCAAACCATATTAAAGTGACATTTTTAAGGCTGACATTCCATTTTCTCCAAGCTTGTTTCGAGTAGACATTTAGTAGAAACCTCACCCCATTCAGGATTTTAATCAAGAGAGAAAATTAAGAAAAAGTTAAGTCTGCTATCTAGGAAAAAG
>VXBL01002592.1:0-152988 GCA_013400195.1 Aramus guarauna
ACAGGAGGTGGCTTCTAGCTGTCCACAGAAGGCCTCATCCACTTGTTCTTCCTGGTCAGGAAGCCCATAGCAGATGCTCACTACCTTGTCACCCATATCCATCAGCTTACCCATAAGCTCTCAGTTGGCAAGCAGCAAACTCCTGTAGATAACAGGCCAGGTTGGCAGATGGGTGTGTCTCTCCTTTGCAGCAGGGAGTCACCCACTGCTGTCACTCGCTGCTTCCTCCTGATGCTTCTGCATGGCTCACGGTCAGTCGGCCTGGACACTTCTCTTGACAGCACACGTTTCCTCCTCAGCTTTGAGGGCAGTGAACCTGCTTCAATATTCACTTTCCATCAATACTCAGGCAACGGATGTGTTTCAGCTATAGCTCATACAAAGGGTGCCAGTCCTTCCAGCCCTGTGTTATCTGATGCTCTGGGGCCTGTAAGGGAAGGAGGAGTGTGAGCACACAGGCAACGTGGAGTGGATCTGTGTGCCCTGGCACTCCATGTTGCGTCACTGAGCAGCAGGTGTCTGAAGGCTGAGCTCAGCATTTGTGTGCTGGCCATACCACATGAGATGGAGGGTTGTTACATCCACAGTGCTGAGTGCTGGAGCAACTGAGCTGGGAAGAAACTGGTGAGAGGGGAGAGAAAAAAAGGCCTGTAACTGAGTTGAGTCACCTCAACCTCAGTCAAACTCAAGTTGAGGCTATACTTAAGCATCATGATGAAAATGGGATTTGAAGTCTCCCACTGATCTTGCTTTATTCCTGGTTTTAGGTATTTTCCCAGGAGGGTAAGGAGGCAAAGGATTCTTTTATCAGAAGGCTATTACACAAGGTGCTGTTCTTGCTCTTTTAATCCCACTCGGTGCCTTCTGAATGCATCTAAGGCAAGCTTTTTAGATTAAAAGGACTATGTTAATAGAACAGAAATGTACCTGAGATGAAATTGTAGTGATAGGACGAGAAGTAATGAGTTTAAGCTAAAGGAGGGTAGATTTAGATGAGATGTTGGAAAGAAATCTTTTACTGTGAGGGTGGTGAGGCACTGGAACAGGTTGCCCAGAGAGGTTGTGGGTGCCCCATCCCTGGAAGTGTTCAAGTCTGGTTGGATGGGGCTTTGGGCAACCTGGTCTAGTGGAGGGTGTCTCTGCCCGTGGCAGGAGGGTTGGAGCTAGATGATCTTTGAGGTCCCTTTGAACCCAAACCATTCTACAATTCTTTGAGAAGGGTGCTGACCTGTCTAATGGAGTTACTTATACTGAAAATAGACTGTCATGAATTCTATCATCATTTGCCATGGTTTCTGTTTTGGTCTTACAATATTATTAGATTTATCTTTCTTAGAGGACAGTGTGTGTTTTCCCATGAAGCATTGTTGATTTCCACCCAAATATTCATTGATATATCCACTTCAGTGTATATCCACTTCAAGTGGAACAATATGATTATTCATTCAAATCTCTGTAGTGTCTTCAGATAAATCTGTGACATTAAAAAAAGGGTGATGTATAAAAATCAGTTTTGCTAGATTAAAAGTTGCCCAGGTAATACTGATGATCAGCAAATCTAAGCAAGGAAATCTCTAGAAGTGATACATTTTTTTGCACAGTTTTCAAACATCTAGTGTCTTTCCATCAGCAAGTACCTTGGAGAAATCTGCAACCCCTAGCTTTGTATGGTCTGGAGGAGCCCAGAAATTCAACATTATTTATGTTCAAGCAACTCCCAAAGCAATTTGTTCTGTTCTCTGAGCCCAGCCTCCTCATACTACTTTAGGAGTTGCCCTTTTTAGCTCTAGCCTCCAGATCCCTCTTTTACCCTAGTTCTGTCTTCCCCTTTGCTTTCCTTGTTCTCAGACCTGGCCCCAGGACATGTCTCTGTGTAAATACTGGTATAATCTCTCTCTCTCTTTTTTTTTTTTTCATATGTCAAAAATCTTTTTTGCAATTTATCCTCTCTTCTTCCAGTTCAGCTCCTGTATCATATGCATCTGAGTGGGCTGTCTGCAAACCAGGAGAGGCAGTACAGGTTATGTGAGGAAAAAGCAAATAACTTAGCATAAGCATCTAAAAATATAGACATCTACAAATGAGGTAATCATCCTGCAGTGAATTTACAGTTAGCAGAGATTTGGATCATATTTTATTTGATCGAAAGATAAAGGCCTCTATCTGGTCAAATGAATCTCACCTGTGTATCTAATTTCAGTTATGAGGCCCATGGTTGCAGGGACAACTGAAAGGAAAGCGTTGGTCAGCCTCAAAGATTCTTAGATGAAACATGCCTTATGAAGGTCATCCTTCACATATAAGGCAACAGACACTAAAGAGTTATCTTCACAGTGCAAATCAGACTCACGATTTGATCAAGTGTGACATGCATGGCCATGTTTTTCCCAAGAGTACCAATACATATAGACCTGACAGTAGAATAATCCCTGGAACATAGTCAAGCTTTTATTAAAAAAGCTAGAGACATGGGAACTTTTGAACAGGTAGGTTGTGTGTGGTTTTTATTTTATTTTTTTTCACTTTCTAAGAAAGCATTATATTTTTAAGCTAAAGGTAAATAAGCTGCCAAGAAAAACATTCAGCCTCCACCTGATCCCCAACAACTTACATTTTCAATGCAAACTGTCTTCATCTGTTGAAATCATTACGAGTGACTGAAAGTAGTCTTGGGCAAACAAGGAAGCATTGTGCAACTCTATAAATACAGGTAGCTTTGCCAGATTAACCTATAATTAAGCCATCCCATAACTACAACCAAACCACTACAGACTTATCACATAAATGTTTAAATGGATCAAATAGGCCCATAAAGCCCTGTCTCTTTCCTCCCACTTTAAGGAGTCTATAATTTGACCAGATCAAAGAGTATATGATGAAGTTTTATGCTCCACCTGTGCTCTAGAACACAAAAGCAGCTGGCACCTTTTCCTTGCCACCCTAACACATGGTTTTAAGATCACCTTATAACTTGGGTTTTGTTTTGTACACAGCTCAAGCAGTCACTACATCAGTAACAAAACTAAAGGGAAGAAGCTAAACATATAACACCAACATAAAGGAAACCTTTAGATAATAATCAAAGGATACATGATTTTCTCATGCTACTGCTGAATTCTGTAGTACCACAAAAGAGCTGATGATCAATGGCTGTATATGTTACTGAAAATAAAATTTTAGTTGTTTCCTCACAACATAGCTAGAACTCCAGATTCACAGTGCTTTTAACAGCCAACAAGCATTTACACAACATATAATGTTTTACACTTAAAAATTATGAAGGCTGTTTAGTATTCAAGGATCATCTCCTCCAAGCTCAGATGCGATGCATCAGAACAAAGAAGTCAGGTGAAAATGCCAGGAGGCCTGGATGGATGAGCAAGGAGCTCCTGGACAAACTCAAACACAAAAAGGAAGCCTACAGAGGGTGGAAGCAAGGGCAGGCAGCCTGGGAGGAATACAGAGAAACTGTCCAAGCAGCCAGGGAACAGGTTAGGAAAGCTAAAGCTCTGATAGAATTAAATCTGGCCAGGGATGTCAAGGGCAACAAGAAAAGCTTCTATAGGTACGTCAGTGATCAAAGGAAGATTAAGGAAAATGTGGGTGCTCTCCAAAAAGAAGTGGGAGACCTGGTTACCCAAGACATGGAGAAGGCTGAGGTGCTCAATGACTTTTTTGCCTCAGTCTTTACCAGCAAGTGCTCTAGCCACACTGCCCAAGTTGCAGAAGGCAGGGACTAGGAAAATGAAGGACGGCTCACTGTAGGAGAAGATCAAGTTCAAGACCATCTAAGGAATGTGAAGATGCACAAGTTCATGGGACCTGATGCGATACATCTGTGGATCCTGGGGGAACTGGTGGATGAAGTGGCTAAGCTGCTCTCCATCATATTTGAGAAGCTGTGGCAATCCAGTGAAGTTCCCACTGACTGGAAAAGGGGAAACATAACCCCCATTTTCAAAAAAGGGAAAAAGGAAGACTCGGGGAACTACAGGCTGGTCAGTCTCACCTCTGTGCCTGGCAAGCTCATGGAGCAGATGAACTTAGCAGATGAACATAGTCCTGGAAACTATGCTCAGGCACATGGAAAATAAGGTGATTGGTGACAGACAACATGGCTTCACTAAGGGCAAATTGTGCCTGGCAAATTTGGTGGCTTTCTGCAACAGGGTTACAGTGTTGGTGGATAAGGGAAGAGCAACTGACGTTATCTACCTAGACATGTGCAAAGCATTTGACACTGTCCCACATGACATCCTTGTCTCTAAATTGTAGATTTGAAAGATGGACCACTTGGTGGATAAGGAATTGACTGTACAGTCACACCCAAAGAGTTGCAGTCAACAGCTTGATGTCCAAGTGGACACCAGTGATGAGTGGCTTTCCTCAGGGGTTGTGACTGGGACCAGTGCTGTTTAACATCTTTGTCAGCGACATGGACAGTGAGACTGAGTGCATCCTCAGCAAGTCTGCTGACAACACCAAGCTGTGTGGTGTGGTTGACACACCAGAGGGAAGGAAGGAATGCCATCCAGAGGAACCTTGATAGACTTCAGAGGTGGGGTCTTCATGAAATTCAACAAGGCCAAGTGCAAGGTCCTGCACATGGGTCAGGGCAATCCCAAGCACAACTACAGGCTGGGCAGAGAATGGATTGAGAGCAGCCCTGAGGAAAAGGACTTGAGGGTTTTCGTGGGTGAGCAGCTCAACATGAGCTGGCAGAGTGCGCTTGCAGCCCNAGGTTGGATGAGGCTTTGGGCAACCTGGTCTAGTGGAGGGTGTCCCTGCCCATGGCAGGGGGGTTGGAACTAGATGATCTTTAAGGTCCCTTTGAACCTAAACCATCCTATGATTGATTCTATGATTCTAGAATTCTATGAACTCACCCCTGAATACCATTTGACCCTAACATCTCCTGTGACAGTTTGCTAGAGTAAACTGCGGTGCCACCTTTCTGACAAATACAAATTTTGGAACTCATTTTCTAGATCTTTAAACACTTCCTATCTTTTTTTTGGGAGATATACATGCACATGATAATATATCTGTAAAAGAAGAGGAAAATACGTAGATGGGATGGAGAATCTGTTTGATGTGATTTTAACAGGGAAGATGAACCTTGCAAGCTGTCAGACAGCTAAGCAGTTCTGAGGCAGTTACTTCTGCTTTAACAATAAGAGATGGTTTAATCGGTCAAAGCAGGATAGGTGTTGTAATAAAATAAACTACAGTTTGATTAGTTGTTACTGCAGCTGAAAAGCATGGTTTGATTTAAGCAGAAGATAACATGAGTAATCAGTTGATCCTGGAAGCGGTTATGTTTTCGACTGCAGACATGTAGCAAGCTGTCAGACAGTGGCTATCACTTTCACATGCATTTATGTACATAAAGATCTGTGGGTAGAGAGGCTGACAGACCTGACTGACAGAATACTGCCTTCCCTGCCATTTGTGCATGAAGCTATTAGTGTTGCGCTGTTACTATTAACAAGGACCACAGCTATGACTGAAAGTTGGTTTCATAATGATAGAAGCACGAGTGGGGTAGAAACAGAAACTGCAAAAGGCAGTCAACAAGAATGGGAACAGAACATTATTTAGCCATTGGTCTAATGACAGAATAAAAATGTACTGTAATATATGTAAATTCAGATTGAAGATGGAAATATTAAATGATTCTTTTTGACATTAGAATAGCAGACTGATAGTCAGCACATCCATCCCAGGCTATGTAGAGTATGTATTTCCTTTCTATGGTCTGAGCTGTGATGGACATTGCAACAAAAAATAGGCAAATCATTCAACATTTATGCCTTAATAAGCATCTACATACAATCTGTTTTAAGGAGAGTGAGTTAGAGAGAACATTGATCTGTAAGTATCATGAGAACAGACCTAAATTTGAAACCATCTTTTACTGAAAGTAAACTGAAACATTTTTGCACAAGTAAAATGTGAAATCAGTTAATTACTGCAAGACAAGACTGAAATGGAGTAAAAACCGAGCTTGGAAATGATTTGTCATCTGCATAGATCTGTTTGATCATAAGGGAGCAATCCCTCCCTTCTTAAACATGGTTTAAAATCCAGCAGCTGGGCCATTGCAAGATAGTACTGGAAATTGATAGCACGAGGTAGGTTTTCCAGAATGTCCCTGCATACTCCACAAAAGATTGACCAGAGCCCCAAAGGCTAATACAGCAGGAACTGTAGGAGTCTCGGGCTACTTTTTCATTAGCAAACAATCTGGCACACCAACACTGGATCAGTAGGTTAAAGCACTGCCAAGGCCTCTGCTTATACACCCAAGATGGTTAGGGCAATTTCAGGTGGCCTCAGTCAAGATTTAGCTTGGTTCCCTGATCTGAATGTCCCCTTCCTGTGATTAGAGGCTATTCAAAGGACTGCTTACTGGCTGAAGCTTTACATCTTCATTAGGAGTGATGAGTGTATTTGATGAACACACCTAGCAGAGCTTTTGATTGAGTTTCCTCCTAAACAAATCCAGTTTTCTGGTACCAAAACTGGTCTGAGAACTGGACCGGCATGCAGTAAGTGGGGATGACTGGGACATTCACTTCAAAATGCTCTAGAGCAAACTGTCAACATAGACACTGCTCCAATGACTGTGGCACTCTTGCCCAATGCAGGGATTGTATAACCCAGAAGCTTGTCAAAGGTGTGTGAGATGTGGGATCTGCTAGAAACCACTCTTCTGTCTGACACAGTAAGAAGCCATCCCTAAAATAATATTGCATGATACTCTTCATGGACTTCTTGTCCGATTTCACTAAATTTAGAGATACATGGGGATCCAATATTTTTCTCGTTGCCTTCAGCAACAGCTACCAGATTTATCTGTGGCACTCCACATGGAAAGACAAGTTCATTGCAGTAAGTTTAACATTATAAAACCAGCAAGTGACAAATTTGTTGTTATCATTTAAGTCAAGGTCATATGCACCCCAGGCTGTGAAACTCAAATGCACAAGGAAAGCAGGATTTGTTTGTCTGGATCAACTAGTAAGTCTATAGCTGTGCAGAAGTTGGTGAACATCTTGCTAGTGAAGCACAGAAAACTTTTGATGACATAGTAGGTGCAGAATCTGGGACAACTGATAGCATCTTACAAAGAATGAAGAGAATATTAAAAGTAGTTAAGATCAAGGCAGAAGGCGCATATCAAAAGTAGTTAGCTTAAATGTAGGTAATGGTTGTATGAATATGAGTTGTTCAAAACAATTTTCAAGCCAAGTTTCAAAAAAAAAAAAAAAAAAAAGCTGAAGGATTGCACTAACCACATCTTTGAGCTTATACAAAAAATTGTTACAATTTTAATGCACTGAGACAGTAATTCTTCACATTTACAGAAGGAATACCATCTTCATCTCCTGGTGTTCTGAAAAGAACATATTCCATTTCTCAAAATGGTATTTTTGATATGTTTGTCTTTGAGATTTGCACCTAATCCTCCTTTCCCTTCCAGGTAAACACAGGAAAGGGAAAGGCTACGAGAGGAAATTAGCAGAGACAACATGTATTCCAGCAACTCTTTCAAAATTCTAAAATTCCTAGTTGCTCAATGAATAAAATTTGAGAAGAGAAGAGAAGAGAAGAGAAGAGAAGAGAAGAGAAGAGAAGAGAGAAAGAAGAGAGAAGAGAGAAGAGAAAGAGGAGACAAATATATTTAAAAGTATTGCTTCCACCTCTGCATCCATCAGCAGATGTACAAGTATCCAATTTACATCAACTCGCTGCTTAGTCTCTATTTTGGTCATGCAACCTACTGTAAAAAGCAAGTTGAAATTCATATATCTGTCCATGAGGTTTGCTATTTGATGTGATTTAACACTGTTACTGAGTATTGTTCTGCAGCTACAAGGCAGTCTACTCTTACTGTCCAAACATGTCTTACCAACATGATTTAATTTGCTCTCAACAAAATTACTATGATAATAAAAATTCTCAAAGAACGATTGCAAAATTTCCCGCAACAATGACTCAGTCATGGACAAGATCAAACATAAATGCAACAGAAGAAGAGAGATGTTGAGCAACTAAAGCTGACTCCTGCCACACGAGACTCTCAGTAAAGCTAATTTTGCCAAAAGATGTAAGACTCTTTAGTTTACTCTCCTGGAAAGTAACATTAAAATACAAAGTCCTGTGAGGCAACTGAGCCACCACAATCTTCAGATAATCATATTCGAAAGGAAGATTAAACTGTAAGAAAGATTAAACTCTTCAAAGTGAATAACCTATTACAGAACACCAAACTACAAACGTGATCAGTGAACGCCCAGAAGCAGGAGTTCAGAAGCTAGGGGGTGGATCTGTATTTTAGCTTGCTTAGGTACGCTTCATAAATATAATCTCTATTTCTTGCTTGTGAAAATTCTTTGTTCTTCTATTGTGTCTTCTTTTTCATGGTTCTGCTTTTGGCCTTCACCTTGAAGAGTGAAACACACAGGAACACACAGATCATGGGATCAGAATAGCCATAGTTGAGTATAAATTCCTGTGACACATGCATGGACACTACTCCTCAACATCAGTTGTTTTGCTCTACAGATCTGTTGCTATTCATCTGCACTGTGCTTTGTAGATGCAGCTGATATATAACTTTTTTTTTTTTTTTTTCACTGCTGTTCATATCAGGTACATCCCCAAATGCTTCATGATGTTCATGTGTAAAATAATAATATTGTAGTATAGTAGCTATCAGAGGTACCTCTGGGCAGATTGTTGTCCTTGGATGGTTTGAGATTTTGGAGTTCATCTCTTGTAATAATTTAGGTGACTTTTACCTCCTGCTCCTTCCTTTAAAACCAATTTTCTTAGCTGGCAACAAATGCTGTTGTAGTTATATATTCCTTCCACCACCTAAGTTGCTCGCCTTTAGCTAAATACGTGGCTGATAACACAGTGAAGTACTTTAAGAGAGACAGAAGACCTTTGTCCAATTCCCTATTTTAACATAATGTAACTTTTCTACAATTTATTCAATAACTGCATTTATTTTTTTTTTCTGGCTGAGACGTCTTTTGCCAAGGTATTCAAGGTATTAGTCTAAACTATTCCAGTTGCATGAAAAACATTAGGGAAGGAAATGACATCACTGAAATGAAGGCTGGGAGTGAAAAAGTATAATGGTACCAAGTGCTGGAGAAACAGTGTTTATGCTCTTTAGATTGCAGCAGATATTTTTCTTTACCTCACCCCTTTATTTCTGAAGAGGGCTGGTACGAGCCTTGTAGCAAAAGACTTCAGTGTCTTAAATTACTCCAGTTACCATTAAGACTCACAGGTCAGTGGTTCACTGTGCCTAACCTGTGCAAGCAGAGAGCAAATGAGGAGAGCCTACATTACAGAGTGTATGTTCGAAGGAAGTTGTACTGGTTTTGGCTGGGGTGTAGTAGCTTATGTAGTGCTATGTTCTGGATTTGTGCTGGAAACCGTGTTGATATCACAGGGATGTTTTTGTTACTGCTGGGCAGTGCTCACACAGAGCCAAGGCCTTTCCTGCTCCTCAGCCCACCCCACCAGCAAGCAGGCTGGGGGTGCACAAGGAGTTGGGAGGAGACACAGCTGGGACAGCTGAGCCTGACTGACCAAAGGGATATTCAATACCATGTGACGTCATGCTCACCAGTAAAAAACTGGAGGAAGAAGGAGGAAGGGGAGAGACGTTCAGAGTGATGGCACTTGTCTTCTCCAGTCACTGTTACATGTGATGGAGCCTTGCTTTCCTGGAGATGGCTGAACACCTGCCTGCCCATGGGCAGTGGTGAATGAGTTCCTTGGTTTTCTTTGCTTGTGTGCGCAGTGTTTGCTTTACCTATTAAACTGTCCTTATCTCAACACAAACGTTTTCGCACTTTTACCCTTCTGATTCTCTCTGCCATCACGCTGTAGGAGAGTGAACGAGTGGCTGTGTTAGCTGCCTATCGGGCTTAAACCATGACAGAACTGGACCAAAGAAGCATTTGATTGAAAGGTGAAGGACAGCATTATCAGATGTGCAACACTGCCTAACACAGTTGGCTGCTTCTCCAGTCAATAGATGTAACAGCACCACAGTATTCCACCTGATTATTTATCATATTATGTTATTTTTTACACTGTTTTTCTTGTGTACTCATAAGAGTATAAATATTTGTATTCATCTTACAGTTGCAAACATGACTTTTTTTCTCAAAATGATAATTACAGTTTTTGTAAAACACTTATTCACAAAGATCATGTTTCTTAATTTATTTCATGTTACTGTAAAGGGAGGTAAATTCTTTGTATTTCAGTTGGGTTCCTTTGTATTTCTCTTTTCCTGATATTCATATATGATAACTAAGTGTCTTTACTGCATTAATTTTCATAATTATGCAAGTTTCAACAAGCTATTAATATTTTAATTACAATATTCTCACAAATCTGTTACAAGCTGATTTTCTCCAAGCTCACTTCTCAATTGATTACCTAAGAAATCTTGTATAGGCAAGAATTGGATCAAAACATGAATTTGCTTTAAAGAAAAAAAAAAATGCAAATCTAACTGCATGTACTTACAGAAATAAAAACCTCATACCAATTCATGCTTAAAGAGGATGTAGTATTTCCAGAACTGACTTCCATTGGATCTAGCCATTCAAATTTTCCCAAAGAAATGCCTGCAGAATATCATTAGAATTCCATATTTAATGTATTTGTATTTGTAGAAGCTCTAAAAAGGGCATCTAGCTACAGGCTGTATGTATTCTTGGTCTAACTCAAAATCACAGCTTAAAGATGCTGAATCAATTTTACAGCTCAATATACTCCAGAGTAGTAATTCTGGAGAGCTTGGAAGCTTTCTTTCTCCTGTCCCACAACTTCCTACTCCTACATTTCCCTATCCCCAGCTATCAACCCCCTGGGAAAAAATTTGGCTGAGCTTTTTCATTGCTTCTTGAGGATCCAGACAGCAGCTATATCAGATTGATTGAAAGAGAGCCTGGGAAACTTGGGTCCTCCTGCAGAAAGTGCATGTCCTGAAGACCCATCCTATGCTTTTTGTCAGTAAAGATCCATCCTGAATGTATCCACTGATCTTAAATATTGCAGTAGGCCACATGAAGACACTCTAACTCTTACGCAATTAGTTCTAAAGCATTTTCACTGCTAATAATGAGTTTTATGCTTCATCATTTACAATGTTTGCAGTCGATTTTTGAAACACAATACAGGACTACATTAACTACTAGACCAGTCTATAATATGACTCAATTGACATTTCAACTCCCATTCTGCCAAAACAGAGGATCTCCCTGGCACACAGGGATCCAAGGTTGAACAGAGGAGCAAATCTCCTGCACAGAAGTTGCTGTACACAGTCATCGGGACAAATAGAGAAGATAACCTAATATTGAATCTTACACCCAATCTTTTACCAGTTCCACCATGGTGGGTTGTGGAAGAAACTTGTGGGACTCTCTTCCTACCCAGTGGAATTCTTAATTGCCTTCCTTGAGGAAAAAAAAAAAAAAAAAAAAGGAAGGAGAGCAGGTGCAAGAATAAGTACCTAGATGACCATTTCCATGAAAAAAGATATGATAAACAGGTTCAGCACTCTTCATGTCTCGATGAGTGAAAGGAGATGAGGAAGATATTGTACGTGGATTCACAAAGGAAAGAATCTACAAAGATTTTTTCTAGTTCAGTAAGTATTTAAGCTTTTTGAGTAATCATAAAAATATATCTTCCCAGTTTCTCTCCCTCCATATTTCATTGCTTAAGTTTAATATTAAGTTTCATTTCAGGACTTTTTTCTTATAACCAAAACATTCATTAGAAATAGTGTGCAGCTATGGAAATAACATATCCCCCAAATTCTAGGAGAGCATTTAGGACTCAGCAAATTGTAGGCTATACACCACTTGCAGATAGATAATCTACGATCCACAAAAGGCAAAGAATAATTGTATTATATACATATAGTGAAGGAGTACAGCAAATTAAGTTTCAGTTGGAAAAATAGTAATTAGCATGGTTTCAAACCAAAAATACAAACCAAAAGTACAATAGAAGCTTGTGTGCTTATTAAAAATGAAATTTATTTTACCTCTGAAATTTCAATGATTTTAAACAGACTGAGATAGTGATCTGGAGTTATATTTCACTAAGCAGTGAAGCACAGCGTTTGTGCGTTCCGGCACAGCCAGCCGGTGATGTGCACGGCTTCATATGCGCTGCAAGAATTGGCCTCAGGATGGCAGCATATGATGGTAGTAAAGCGAGAGTTTCAAATACCTATTCCAACCCAAAGCTGCATCCTGGGCTACAGTAAACAAACGAAATGCAGATTAAACACCGCAGTCACTTTTAAACTGCAAAAATCTTCCACAGATCATTTTAGGATGAAGTAGAATTATAAAGCACCACTACCCCATATTCAGATAAAATGATTTATCAGTTTCTGTTTCTAGACTGCTATTTCAGTCTGTAAGCATTATGGTTTTCATAGTCTCATTTACTGCATGTTTGTCTACTATATACTTAATCATTGACAGATGAAAAAGGAGCACAGAGTCAGATGGTTGGGATTGAGCTTGGACAGAAAGGAAGCAAAAAAAAAACAACAAAAAAACAGGTTAAAAAGGCAGCAGAGGAGGGCACCTTGCTCACCTTTCAAAGTCAACCCTTCTCCATCGCTACTCCCAAGCCTGCCTTCAATCAGGTAGCAAAATTACAGCCTATTTTCCTTCCTGTGGTTCATTTTGCTTTTCCTTATGAAACCTGAAATTTTTGAAATGGTGCCAGAGACAGCTGTATGTGGACAGGAAAGATTTCTGCTAGAACCGGTCTCTGCCTTCATGCATGCCCTGCTAAGCTGTAACCTTAGGCTTCTGTGGGTGGAGCAGGTCCCAGAGTGCAGCAAACGCATCTTGAGCTGAAGGAATTACTGTTTAAAGAGAGCATGGAAAATTTGGGGTGGTGGGATAGTAAATGAAGGTCACTAAAGACAGTAACTCCTTATAACTCTCAGCAGAAATAAACACCCATACAATCTCAAGAAGAGGGTCTTTACTGGGAAAGTGCTCTCCGTAGACATGAGTAGTGTACAGGAAAAGGTCAGGTTTGCACTTTGCAGCCAGTTGCGTTCAGCGATACCCTACCCCTCAGAAGCATTTGCGAGATAGAAGATTCAATGTCAGTTTATGTTCTCTGCCTGGGTTGCTGTGTACAGCAACTCCTTTGCATTTTGCAGCCTGTGCTGCCATCATGTGGCGTTAGGTGTTCATTCATTGAAAATGAAAAGAAAAAGCTGTTTTCCACCATTTCTTTCTTCCCCTTCCATTTGCTACTGGCCTGGCACTGCCTGTCATGAGGGAGACTGAAGACTTGAATACCCCGTAGCACCTTGGAGTTCTCTTCAGATGCTTTCCTAGTTTTGTCCTTTGCTTGCAAAAGCAGCAGAAAATCCAGCCTGTCATGCTAGTCAACCCTTGCCAACTGGTAAGAGTCACAGAAGCTGCTGAGCCTTTGATATTGTGGGTCATTCTTAGCTTCAGTGAAAGTCTTAAATTAGAGTGACCAGAATCTAATGAAAAGAAAGTTTAAATCTTCTATGAATCACCTCTTTTTTACCTATGATGAAGGAAACTTCTGTCTTTACTTGGTAGTAGAGTTTCACTTTCTACCTCAGCTTACATAAACAATATGTCCTTTTCACTCTTATCATAGGAGAAATTGGAAAAAACTCCTCTTCCCCAAACCACAAAAGAGAATTGCCTACAGTTTTGTCTCATGCCTCAGTAGTAAAATGAGAGGACTTCATATCTGTAGAAAAATAGCCATCTAAGAAAACGACTTCCAGAGGATTTTAGCAATTCATTCCAACTGTGACCACCTAAACTAATGCATCTCCAGTATCTATTTTCTATCCTACTATGTTCCATGCATATTGCTAAGTATAAAATTTAATGCAAATCCTACTAAATGCAGTGAGAAGATCACATAAATTACAGTAAGCTTTGGATCATATCTCCTGTGGTCAGGCAGTTTCTTTGCTGGGTAGAGAACAAGAGTTGCTAAAATTAATTTCTTAAGTGGAAAAAAAGAAAATCCTAACCATAAACAGTGCATGGGCTGTGATCGAAGTGCCAAAAGACATATAAGCAGCTTTTGCTTTTTTATTAAAGCAATAATTAAGTAGCCAAGCACTGCTCACTAACCGCCCCAAATTTTTAAGCATCAACGAGAAGCCAACTGCAGAACAAAACTCTGCTTTATTTCATACAGTTTTATCAATGTGATGACATATGGGTCCACTTTACATCTAGAGCCTTGCAGAGTCTTCCAAGTCCTCAGTGAAGTGGCTCTTCTGGGACTCTGGTTAGAAGTCTATATTTTCACTCACACATTTCCCTTTCACTTAACACTGATAAAATAACATTTCTTTTCCAGAGAAGGAAAGAAAACAAACAAAAATCCTCCTATCCTTGGGGAAACACTTAAAGGAAGTGTTATGTTGTTTGGGTTGTTTTTTCTTGGCTGTCCATTATTAGGTAAGTGACACTTGGCTTCAGTAAACTGTATCCCTCCAGGCAAACTTTGTTTTTGCTGTCAACAAGACTACTGAATTATATCAGCTGCTATTTAACCTAAAATCACTTTCATGTCAGATTTCAATTAAAAATTAATTTTATCAGCCAAGGGTTAGCTCCAGTAAAGAACTGAGACTCGTTTAAAAGCAGGAATTACATACTGAGCTTCTATTTGCCTTATTTACAGAATAGAGCCAGGATCCTGGGATGAGCACGTATGCTCCCTGCATAATGTCCACCTTCTCCAAAACCCTAGTTGTTGGATGAAGAAATAGCACATAATTCTTACCTGGGGAACAAGAGTGCCCTCATCAGATCAGTCCACATCTTCCACTGACAAGTGCCCTACTGAATGGTTTCTTGGCTCATGCTTTCCTTCCACCAAAACAGATCTGCCATGAACATAAAGTAAAAGGAGCTGCACATCTAACCATGAACCTAGAACAAAAAGGAGAGCAAAAATTTTTGTGCAGTATTTTTGCTGGCTTGGTCTAGGTTGCATTTTTGGACCTCCTTATGGGGTGTTTTGTTTACATACCACAATGGTTGGGATGAATGCTGGAATCATCCAAAGATGGATATGGGAACCTCAAAACACTTACCTCTTCTGAGGTGTAGGGCAAACCCTGTCCCCTTGACACATCAGTCTCCTCCTTCCCTTTCTTTCCATGATGATCTGTTTTCCATGCTAAGGAAACTTTGACTCACAGCACATTTGAGAGCTGCAGAGTACTGTGACCAAATCCTGATCTGGATAAGTAGCAGACTGAGACCTTGACTGGTCCCTAGTTCTGGGTGCTAGGAGCCAAAAAAGAATTGCTGTGATGTCTCACCTGTAAATGCCTGTATTGGATTTATTCTTCCATTAGATCCAAAATATCCATAGTATTAAAACATGTGTGAGGGAAAGGGGATTGGACTGCAACTCTTACTACCTGACTTTTGTAGGGACTTAATTTAGGTCTAGCTCTACCTAAGGTTTTAGGTCCAATGAAATAAATAGCTGTTTGTAGCTGTCAAGTAACTTGTGAATAAAAGAAAAAAAAAAATATTTCTAGAAGATGCCTTCATTGTCTTAATATTAAGATCTGATGGGAGATTCTCACACAGTTCTTAATGGAACTTAGCAAGAAGAAAATACGGCCCCAGAAGTTATTTTCTACTTGTTAGAAAGGTACAGCTTAGCTGAAGTGACTATTTCTATTGTCCACTGGAAGTTAATTAGCTCTGCAAAGGTCTTTCCTGACTTCATATATTGTGTCTAGACAAATTTTCTCATCTTTCCAATTGAGGCTGAATGTAGTAAACATCATGTTAACAGCTCAAGTGTAAAAATGCAGTCACCCTATCAATTGTAAATACTTAGTTATGATCATCATTTCAAAGTGTGTTTAATTTCCTTCTGTAGGAAAAATATACTATCTGCATAACAAAATCAATGTGAAATGAAAGGAGTAAACAACAGCTTGCAAAATAAATATCATGAAGCAATTCCCCACCAAAGCTTCAGTAATTACTATATGGAGTAGGCTGCCCTTAATACAACAATTAATTAATTTTTCCAAATGAATTATGCAAGCCAATATTTTTTCTTCATTAATGTTTTGTTGGAGTCATTAAGTTCTATTAATGAATAACAAAGAAGCAATTGGAATTTTATTCTAACTGATGTGTGCTAATGTGTTTAACTCGAACTAAATGTGTTTCCAGTATGTAATCAAATTTGAATCAATCAAATCAATTTACCACTGAAAGTCCTTTTGGAGCTGCAGCTGCTTTATATGGATGTCTCTTCTCAGAGAAAAATACAGACAAAACCCAAAAGACTACATGGCTCTGAAACATACAACACTCTAATTAGGACTCAATCTGTCTGATTTTTGTTAGGAGGATACAGTTTCCCCACTTCAAGATCCATTATAAGTCAAAGGGACTAAATTATTTCCTAGGAATAAATCATCTAATGAATTTAGATTACAGAAAGCTTTGAAAGCTTTATGAATTCTAGCTGATTTCTTACTTTTTTTTTTTTTAATATTTTTTCACAAAGTAGCATAGAGTGAATAAATCAGCTGATGAAATAATTGGAACTTATGCAGCCCTTATATTTTTGCCTACACAGTATTGTTTTCAGGGATGACCAATTCATTTAAAAATTGGTCAACAATGAACAGTGCATATTATTATTATTGGCAATTTTCACAAATGTCTTTCTTCATGGAGTTCTAAGGAAGGATATTATAATTACCTAGTCAGAGGATACAGAGAAGATGCTTTCAGACCTTCATTGGAGGTGCAGTAATAAAACAAGATGCAGTCAATAAAAATGAGAAAAAATGAAAATTCTGATTATTATTATTGTTGTTGTTGTTGTTATTATTATTATTATTATTATTGTCGTCATTGTCTTCATCATAATCATCAATAAAAAAACCTCAAAACAACTGATGAGGGTGGTCAAATATGAGGCTGCCCAGAGAGGCTGGGAATCTTAGAGATGTTTAAAGTTCAGCTGGACACTGCCCTAAACAATCTGATCTGATTTGACTGGCTTTAAGCAGGGGTTGGAATAGATGGCCTTCAGAGATCCCCTCCAACCTAACTTCTCTGTGATTATAAAATTTGTTGAAACAAACATGTAGTCACCAGCAATCTAATACAAACAAGGTGGAACTGATTATATTGATACCACAGGCTTGTTTTTGTTAAAAATAAGCTATTTTGACAACTCTGCAGACCAGAAGCTGGTAAAAGCATAGAAATGTCTGAACTTTGCATCGTTACTTCTTCTGAGGTACCTTAGACTTAAGCTACCAAAGGGACACCTATAAACAAAGAGAAATATGACATTTGTAAGACATCTCTGAAAAAAAGGTGAAAAATCTTATCAAAAGCACTCTTACTACATTTTTGACTTACAGACATCCCCATAATGACCATTGAGAGGAAAAAAAATCATGAACTTTCTCTACAAGTTCTTGTGCCCAAGATTCCTAATAAGAGTTTATCTGAAGTTTTCAGTCACCCCCAAAGCTTAGTTTAAAAGAAAATCCATGTTCCTATGAAATGTAATTTGAATAAGCTTGTCACAGTCATGGTGGTTCTGTAAAAAAATTTCCATTATATTTTGTTAGAGAGTTCACTGTACTGTAAATACGTTTACTTAAAAAACATACAAAACCATCCAAACATATGAGTAGAGAATAGCATGTGTGCTTTTCCTTTCAAAAAAAACCTCTTCTCTAAATAAAACTATTCCTGACATCTTCTTGTCCTGATTAGTAAGAAATATTAAAATAAATCTGAAAACAATTAACAAAAAAACCTTAATGCGAAATATTGTCAAATAGTACGTAAGAGTAAAGTATTATACTGTTAATGCTGTATAGCATTCCTTCACTGGGTGTGTTGGACTGCTCTGGAAAGCTGAGACAAAAGTCTTTGCAGACATCTCTTAAAACAGCTTGAGAAGAGACCCTGCACAATCCTTTGGAATATGTATGAAGATAGAAAGAGAAATTCCCATTTCAGAATCACTGCAGTGCTTCAGAGCACTGTTACTGTTTGCAGGCTTTTACAGAGACTATCCGTGAGAACCAAAGGTAGTCAGATGCTTAGCTGCCTATAACAATCCCAGGCGTAATCAGGTTAAAAGAGAAGACCAGGGAACACAGTAAAAATGAAAGCAATACCATGTGCTTTCTCAGTTCTTTTTTATGCCCAAAAGTACTGGTGTTCTGTTTTTCACTATCTGATGCTATTCATTTATGGCACTCAGAAGGATAAAGTATAAAATTTCTTTCCCCTGGCGTTGTGAACAGAACCTAAACAATTGATTGTATCTATGTCTTGAAAGGGAGAAAATGAATATATACAGCAGTGCTTTACAGATTAACTGCAGACTGGCAAATGAGAAAAGAAAAAAAATAATTGAGAACAGAATAGCTGCACTGAAGAACACTATAAATAACATCCCTTGTTTTTGAATTTGCCTAATGTTCAAAAACTATGTTTTAGCATTGTATGCTATTAAAAGAGTTAATATGAGGAAAATGGTTTATACTTTAAAATCCCTTAAGTGATTTTACCTTATACCAAGCTGTATGTTAATAAGCTTCTTTTTTTCAGTTACTTTACATAGTTTGGACTAATCAAGCAATATAACTGCATTTACTGTTGCATAAATGTGACTACAAATGCCAGGTGTTATCCTACAGTATCCGTTGAATCACAGAATCACAGAGTCACAGAATGGTTTGGGTTGGAAGGGACCTCAAAGATCATCTAGTTCCAACCCCCCTGCCATGGGCAGGGACACCTCCACTAGACCAGGTTGCCCAAAGCCCCATCCAACCTGGCCTGGGACACTTCCAGGGAGGGGGCATCCACAACTTCTCTGGGCAATCTGTTCCAGTGCCTCACCACCCTCACAGAGAAGAATTTCTTCCTAACATCTAATCTAAATTGACCCTACTTCAACTTAAACCCATTATCCCTTGTCCTATCACTACACTCCCTGATAAACAGTCTCTCACCTGGTAACAGTTACATCAGAGTTTAAAGTTAGTTCTGTTGCTAAGGCAGTCATAAGGAAAATTAGGTTTTCTATTAAAATATCCTTTGGTATATGTTTGCACATGATTAATAGACAGTGATCATAATGAACTGAAGCAGTGCTGTAATCTGAAACTTGAATTTCTGTTGGAGGTGGAGGCTGATCAACCAAGGCCCATCAATTTCAGTGGACTTTCAAGGCAGCCTAGACTGCCCAGGGTCTGGCAAACCTGCCAGTGCAAAACTAGAGAAAACCCTCCATTGCTCCTGCTGATCCGTCTGCTGGAATACATTCAGGCATTAATAAAAGCTTTGGGGAGCCTTGGTTAAAATACATTGCACGAAGAGAGTATGAAGTACAAACTCATTGCCTGCAAAGTTAGTTGAACCTCCAAGAAAAACATTTCTTCCCCAGCTTAGTCCTACAAGCTACCATATAACACTTCTTAAGTGTAGTTTCCATGTTCAAACAGAATTCCTTTCTTGCCCTTGAGAAAGAAAGCAGTTTGAATTCCCTTCATCTGACCGCAGGAATTCCATCACTGAGCCCGTAGACAGGGTCCTCTTCAGTGTCCTACAGTTTGCCCACTGTTAGCCCTAGAGTAAGCTGAATCTATTTCCCTCTCTTGTTCTGACTCCGTCAAGGACGTTTTGTGGACATTTCTTTCACTCATGCCCATCAGCTAGAAGTCAAAAAATGCCATATTTAAGCACCTTTTTTGTTAAATTGCATGACTGTAGTTCTCTAATCCTAGTGGAAAAGTAATTAGTATTTCATAAAGGTGTGTTTGAAATTGTAAACACAGACATTCAGATCATTATTACACTGGAAAGAAACAGTAGTTAGTCACTCGTGTTACACTACTGTTGCTGCAAGAGTGGAAAGAGTAGATCGAATGTGTAAGGCAGTAGGAAAAATTCCTAGCTTTATCCATTGCTTATCTCTACCTGAGGCAAATGTGCATCAACTCTGACAAGTGATCACTTGCTATTCAAACTGCAAGCAGCTTTACTCAAAACTCTTTACAGAATTTACTGATAGCTAGAAAATTGCCCTTTTACGTGAAGGTAACAGTACAGAAAAAAGCAGAAAGTGAATGGAATGTAAAACTATACATTTGCATTGCAACTGTGAAAATGGGAAAGAAGATTATTTGCATGCTTGTGAAAGCAATGCTTAGGGGTAGAGAACAAAAGAAACCAGGCTTCTTACTTGCTTCCCAAACCAATGGTCCACAAAGCAATGTGACTGGGAAACAGCTCATCTGAATGTCAGTGAGTCAATGCAGGTCCAGGGAAGAACTGAGTCATCATGAAAATGTCTAAGAGTAATGAGGAAAAAATAATTTTAAATCAAATTTTAAGTCACAGTAGTTACTGTTCCTTCATGGGGTGTGTGTGTGTGCGCGCGCGCGTGTGCACGTATGCATATGTGATCCGAGTCAAATGAAGTACAGGTAGTGTTGGGAGAATATAACTAAACAAAAAAAGTTTCCTTATATAATTGCATCAAATAGCAATTACTTTAGGAACCTCCTTTCAAAGAGGCTGCAAATCTACAGATGGAAGCACACAGTAAGGTCTCAGTCCTTCCAGAGCAACATTCACTGTTTCCAGTAGATGTGAAGCTCTCAGTTTGCAGCCAGTCTGGACATCACTTCTTACCTGAGGGACAGGTTTGCACATGCGCCAAGTCATATGAGGAGCTGCAGTATCTGTTTCAAAATTGACTAAGAGAATGCTTTCCTAAAATGAGAAAAATACAGCTAAGAAATATTTCTTAACTGGATATTTCCACTTATCACTCACATGCTGAAAAGTGAGTAGAGCAGGGAAGCACATTAGAATGACTGAACATTTTAACAATTAGAAGCATCAGAAAAAAAACAATGAAGAAAGTAATGATGATTTTGCAGGAGAAAAATCATTCCGTCCACTAAATTCAAGTCAACTGTTTACTGTGTGTAAAGTGACTGTATAATCTTTATAGTACTGGGACAGATTGCTTATATTCATCTGAATAATCTTTGCATTACCCAAATAAGACACAAGCAAACAGTTAGACACTGACAACATGCAAAAAGCTCGCTATGAATACGTGACCTCCTGGATGGTGAGGCCGCACAGGCCTTTTGTGATTCTGATTTGACACCAGCTTGCACCTTGGGAGGCATTCACACTTTTGATAGTGGCCTAGATTTGGAAATTAGTCTCCTACTCAGTAGAGACAGAGAGTTCCAGAGTTCAAATCAGGGCAGGATTTCAACTCTGGTGCTCTGCGTAAACCTCTCTCTTCATGGACAACATAAGAGCTCAGGTTAACTCAGATATCTGTAGTTTCCCTATGTGAATACCACTACCTTTTCTTGTTACCTACCCTGTGCTATGCAGAGGACATCAAGGAAAGAACAACCAGGGAAAAGTGAGAGCAGAAACACAGCATGTAACATTTTGGAGCTGTGTCCTGCATTTTATTCCTGTATTTTAAAGCAGCACTTGACCAAAACCCTCAAGGAGCTTGTGAATGCAATGGACTGATTCCTCAGGACTATGAGAGAAACAAAAAAAATTCCTTATGTAAATCTTCTTCATTGTTTTACCAGGATGTACTTTGAATTATGTTTGGAATGAGCAGCCTGATGTCACTTAAAAGTTGCCTTGCTTTAACTGAAGGTCTCTTCCAACCAAATTTTTCTGTGGTTCCAATAAAAGTGTTATTTTCATATTTCAGGGTACTTCTCCCTCTTATCACGTGCTATTAACATTGAATCCTGTAGCACACTGACTTTCACAGATACCATTCCCATTAAAATACTGGCCACTTGGACTTCTCTCCACCTGCTCCATTTAACGTTATAGCATTACTAACATTAAATTTAAGAAGATTGGCTTACTTAAAGAACAATGTATTGGGTGGTGCCAATCAGCAGGAAGTCTGAAGTCTCTTGCATAGCATTTACTGACCATAGCCAGCATACGGACTCAACCTGTGGTGAGTCACTGAACCTGTTTTGGTGGTGACAAGCGTTTCAGCTGCTGAAAAACAACCGTGGCACTCCCATTTACTACTAGGACTTTACTTGAACACTTTTCTCTTCACAGAGCAAAGTAAACCACAGTGAAAGATAATCTAATTTCAGCTTTTAGCTCATTTGGAATATAGAAATCTGCTGAGTCCCTCAAAAACTGCATTTTGCTGCATGACCGAGAAGACATATCACTCAGAGCACACCTGCACACATTCATCCCTCAGTTATCCACCTGACACAGAATGCACAGGATTCTCTGTGCTTCCCTGTTTTGCAGCTCCTGTCCCACTGCTGCTGGTGGAGTTAAATAACAGCAGTAACAGCACTGGACAATAATCATGTCTTGTCTCAAAACCCAGTTGAAATATGTGATAGCTTTTATGGCTAACCTCTTCCTTCTATCTTCTCAAGCATAAGAGAAGAAAACCCTTGGCATTGTCCTGCTTTTCAATGGAGTTTTACAGTTGTCTTACAGCACCTCATCTGGATCTGGTTTATGGGTTACTTGACGAAATACTTCCTGGAAAAGTAGAATTTCTGGAGTACTTCTTTACTGGTATCCACTGTAAGAGCATTTATAAATTTGAAAAACAAACCCAGAGAATGTTCATTATATTGATGGACTTTAGAAAGTTATTGTGTTCCTATGTAGTCTTACAGAACAAAAACCACATTTAATCTTGTCTCTGTGTACCTCAAGGGTTGCAAAGTGCTTTTAGGAACAAACGACGGGGCCAGCAGGTTGTTTTATAGAGTTTACAGGAGTCAAGGGATTGTATTTTGTAGCATCTAGAGAGTTTGAAGGGCCACCCTCTGGATATACACAACTTCTGAAAAATCTCCTGAAGGTCAGAGTTGATCCTAGGAGGGACAATTGGAATCATAAATTATATTAAAGGCACTTCTCAGGTTCTCTTTGAAGTTTAAAACTAAATCACAAAGTGATTAAAACATTTGCAAGCACACCCTAAAAGGGTTCAGATCCCCTCGTGCCAGAGACATTTCTTATCAACACCATCACAGTAAGTTTTGTGGGGGAAGGAAGGAGGTAAGAACAAAAAAAGTGCTATTCACATCTTCTGGAGTGCAGAGAACTTTGTAATGGAAAAAAGAGGTGAATATCTGGCCTTTTCCCTATCTTAGCAAGGGCATAGCAGGCTGCCTAAGCCAAACCAAAACACCCTCTGGCCTCAGGCATTGTCATTATACAGTTCCTAAATCACAACAGAAAAATCTGCAAGATAGACTTTCAAAGCTATTTCAACATGCTGTAGGGACATTGGTTCAGGAATTAAATTGTACACATCTATCAGAAAAAGCTTGGACTTTCAGATGAGAGTATTAGCCGAGGTGCAGTGCAGTCAAAGTTCCTGGGAGAACATAGTCTTCTAAAGATGCTGTGAGTTGTTTGGAATGTGGCGGCAATTAAAATGAGTTTATTGTTTATTTTGGCAGATTGCTTAGGTATGAACAGAAGAAAGATACAGCCGCACAGAGATTGCAGGAGAGATTTAGGAATACTGCTGAAATATTTTTGCTAGACTATAAAACAAATAAGGAAATAATGTAAACTAACATTGAGCACACCTGCAGTAAGTTTGGAGACAACACAAATTTGGCTGGGAGTCTTGATCTGCTTGAGGGTAGGAAGGGTCTACAGAGGGATCTGGACAGGCTGGATGGGTGGGCCGAGGCCAGCTGTATGAGGTTCAACAAAGCTCAGTGCTGGGTCCTGCAGCTGGGTCACAACAACCCCATGCAGCGCCACAGGCTTGGGGAAGAGTGGCTGGAAAGCTGCCTGGTGGAAAAGGACCTGGGGGTGTTGGTAGACAGCTGGTTGAATATGAGCCAGCAGTGTGCCCAGGTGGCCAAGAAGGCCAACAGCATCCTGGCTTGTATCAGAAACAGTGTGGCCAGCAGGACTAGGGAACTGATCGTCCCCCTGTACTCTGCGCTGGTGAGGCTGTACCTTGAGTGCTGTGTTCAGTGTTGGGCCCCTCACTACAAGAAAGACATTGAGGTGCTGAAGTGTGTCCACAGAAGGGCAACGAAGCTGGTGAAGGGGCTAGAGTGCAAAGAAGGGCAACAAAGTTGGTAAAGCTCTAGAGCTGCTCTATGAGGAGCGGCTGAGGGAACTGGGGTTGTTTAGCCTGCAGAAAAGGAGGCTGAAGGGAGACCTTAGTGCTCTCTACAACTGCCTGAAAGGAGGTTGTATTGAGGTGGGTGTTGATCTCTTCTCCCAAGTAACAAGTGAGAGGACAAGAGGAAATGGCCTCAAGTTGTTCCAGGGGATGTTTACATTGGATATTAGGAAATATTTCTTCACCAAAAGGGTTGTCAAGTGGTGGACTCGGTAGTGCTAGGTTTGTGGTTGGACTCAATGATCTTGAGGGTCTAAACTATTCTATGATTCTATGCCACAGGGAAACGAAGAGCAGCACTAAACTCCATTTGGCTTTGCAGAAAACCCATCTCAGAGGTCATCTGATGCCCAATAAGTAGAGGCCATCTCTTAACAGAGCATACCCAGTCTCTCTCCTGGTTCAGGAATTGCTCAGACTAAGCTCCTAGCTTTTGTTCTGCAAGGTCTATGCAATAATTGAACATATTTTACACATACTGATTTTGAAGGCCTGCCTGAACTGTAGGGTGCTTCCCCTTGTGCTCTTAGTTAATTTACTGAAGATGATAACTTCTTGTGAAAAGTTCTCATTTTACCCATATAAATACATAGTTAGGAAAAGAAAGCCAAACTCAACAAATATTTTTCTCATGATAGCACTTACTTCAGTAGAGTAGCACCTTGAAATCCTTTTAGATCATTGTCATGAAACCCAGATACCTCTTAAACCTCATTCTTCTGACAATTATTACACATCTTCATTGAAAAATATAATCATAGAACAGAAACTTAGTTAATAAACTGATAAATTAATGGAAAGTCTTACGTATTCAACTCAGTAAATTGCTAGTAAATTATTGACTACATCACTATTGATGACTGGTTCACAGAATAATAGATGAACAATACAAGTATTGTGTATCATGTTTATTCATGTGCTTCCTTTTTGCCATTATTATAATTTCCCTTGCTTTCTACTGGAGAATACATGGTTCATTTTTTTTTTTTATTTTTTTTTTTTTTTTGGCAAATGATTTCCCCACACACACTCCCTGAACTTTGCCTAATCACTTCTAAAAAATGAGAATGCAATTTAAAATGCAGACTTCTTTAGAAGTATACTATTTTATGGGCAGCTAAATATTAATTCTATATATAATTTAACAGTAGGCATTCATATTAGGGGTCTATTACAAGTCGGATGAAAACCAGAAGCATAGAATCATATATAAGAGGAATAACAATTATGATCTGTCATGACCCCAGAAGACAGGGATTAAAGTTCTGTAGGAAGAATATTCAATGACGGCTGTGTTTTACAGGTATCAGAAACAGACACCGCAGAAGCACTGCATGCCATGCAATTTAACATGATTGAAATGCCTATTCAGGAAAAGCACAGACTTCACATTCCCTCCAGAAACAATGAGACTGTTGGTGGAAATGTTTAAAGAAACTCATAGGAAAATTAACTGCATGATACCTAACCTGCTATTAAAACTGAAAGCTGAAGCTCACAGGAGTGAATGCAATTCATTGTGCTACGTCATTAATCTTTATGAGCAAAATGATTACAAAATTCTACGGGGAGGGGAAAGCAATTACTTAATGATGTATAAAAATATTCCCATAGATATTTCAAAAAGCAAAGCACATAAAACTATCTGTATAAAGCCCTTGGATGGTACAAACAGCACAGTCAGTGGCGTACTTTTAAACTGTAGGAGTTTTTTTTTAATTTCTAACTGTGTCCCAGTCACTATTTAACATTCCATGTTCACGTACTATCTACATTGTTAAATTGCCTGCAACTCCAGAGCAGTCAGGCAGTACTCAAATTAAGCCACAAAGTAATTAGGTTTCAATCACTGAATATTCACAGCTCAGTTAAATTATTTAGAGAGATGTAGACAATTCTGCAGCAAAGACAAACATTTCTGTTGACACTCCCCCAAACCGTAAAATAAATATATCTTCATGTGAACATAAAATAGAACTTAGATATCTGTTCTATAAAGAACTTTTCTTGCCACTTCTGTTTCACTTCAGAGGTCAGTTGTCTGTAAGTTTGGATATGTATACTCATACCTTTACAATAAAAGAGCATTTTGTTTTAGGGTGGTGAAGTGAAAGGGGAAATCACAAAAAAAAACCAAACAAACAAACAAAAAAAAACAAAACCAAAAACAAAACCACCAAGCAACCAACCAAAAAACCCCAAACAAACCTTTAAAGAGGATTTTTTTTTTCAATTTTCCATTCTATTACTTGTTAAACAATTTTGGTGGTAAAAATAAAAAGCACACTTCACATTTATAATAGGAAGAGCCAATCAGTGTCACCCAATTCAATCTACTGAACAAGCCAGAAAAACAGCAATATTGTTCTACTGGACAGAAATCTTGTTACTGATTGTATTGCCCAAACTCAAGGGAAAATCAGAAAAAAAATTTTTCTTGGCAAAAGAATGATACTAAGGTCAATGCATGCATGTTCCCCACTTTGTGGTTGCTGAAAATTACAAGGACACAGGTGAGTGAGGTGTTCAGAGCTAGTAGTATTCAAAGCATTACTGAAAGAACTTTACCTGAAAAATATTAATTTCAGACAAATAAGAAAGTGTAGGCAAGAGAAGAATCAGCCTTATTCCAGTTAAGTCCAGCAGCTTTAATGAAGCTAGCTCCAAATGAAATGGGAAACCTGTCACATTTCATTTTTCATTTACTTGTTTTATGGACACTTAGGTACCATCACCAGAGATCTGTCCCCGTTAGAGAACGGCAATTAAGGCCCGGTTCTTTAGAGTTACCTGGCAGCTACTAGCTCTGTCAATACATTTGATACTCTGTAAAGGGTTACAGTGCAGTGTTACCCAAATTAGCAGGGACTTGAGCCCATTAGTCCACAAGGCACCGTGTGGCACTTCTCCAGCTGAATTGTCCAGACCAGTGAGGCACGATTAACGTCCCACTGTCCGCTGAGTACATGGTGCCATGCAGCAGTCCAAGGGAAACATTCCTTGTTGTACAGGTAATTAATACATGAATAGTTTAAAGCCACAACATCATGCAGCTACTGACACTGAGCAGTTATGAAAGAGGAGACAAAACCACACAAAATGAAGCAACATTCAGGAAGTTTTCTAGAGCTCTGGACTGTCTGAGTGGATTCCCCTGGGAAAGCAAGGAATGCTATTACGTAACAGAGAGTTTGCCTTTGACAACACTCAAATTGCCACAAATAAGTAAGAAGCATAATGGCATAAACAATATTAATGGAGACTGATAGACTGGAATGAGGATATCACCCCACATATAGCTGTGCTAATGTAAAGCTATGTTTAATTTACATCAGCTCTGTCATCAGATGCGCAGAGTGAAACTAACCTTTATTCTACATCTTACCCAGTCACACAATTAGGAGATAGATCAGTCAGACCAACCCAAAATCTGCCTTTTGTATTGATTATGCTTAAATCAAGTGATAGCGTGGGACCCTGATAGAGCTTTTGATAGATTATACTCCAAAAGCACAGCAGCAACAATGCTGAAGTCTTTCGTATGTTAGTATTAATATCAGTAGCTGAAAAGATAACTAAGATAGTCCACAATCTGTGACCAGGATTTGAAGCCATCTGGCTTTCTCCTCCTTTTACTATGTGTCAATAGTCTCAGGTTTAAAAGATGGCATGCTATGCTTTTGCTGCTGTATCTTTCTGCTGACCCAGGGAGTCTGTGGCACAGCAAAGACTTCCCCACTAACCCACAGTGGCATCAAGTTGACCAAGGTCTCTCTACCCATTTCTGCTCTTTTCAGCCATTGAGATGGAAAGTGCATAGAGCAAATGCTGGCAAATCCTTGCTTTCTGAAAACATTTCGCTGTCATAAGAACACTTTGGACTGCTCCATTTTAGCATCAGGTGATGAGCAAGTCATTAACAGTTCTGCGTGTGGGAACTGGATGAGTGGTAGGAAGCTCTTTCATCATGTGCTAAACAAAAATCCCCCTATTTTAGAAACACAGATTCTCAATATTTGACAAACTGGAATTCAGCAGTTCTATTTCTTATTAAGAAATAAAATACTTCAGAAAATAGTGTGGGTTTGGACAGCTAAGTAAATCATGACAAATCTCAATTAGAATGATTACCTGGAGATACCACCACAGCCACAAAATGCTACCAAACAAGAGCCCAATTTGGCAGACATCAGTCGTAATTGAAAGTAAAATGTGCTGCTTTATGCAGCTTAACATTTAGACTCAAAAGGCCTGTTACTGCTGAAGTAAAGGCTGGGAAGAAAATGGCAGTTGTGTGTTGATGAGTAAAGAAGGAATATTTGAGCACTCATTCAGTATTAAAAAACAAATGGTAATTAGAAATATAGAAAAAAAATGGCCAGATAATAGTATACATTATATGCCTGTACACACATAACAGAGAAAGAAATAAGACAATAATGAAGTTAACAGGTTATTATAGACTAAATTTTTTTGTAAAGTCTTTTGTTGTGAATACATAGCAGAGCATTTCATAAATTAATAAAGAACAAATATGGCCATCACTCTGCTTAACACAAACTAGCAAATAGTCCCTGAAGTCAGAATATATTTTATAAAGTAAAGGTAGACTTATGAAAATGATATTAGATTTGCTTCTTTCAGAAAGCACTCCAAGATCTGCCTCTTGGTGGAAGGGAGGAAAGAGAGAGAGAAAAAATGACTATCTCTTTATGCACGGCGTTCAAAAGAGTGCTCCTTTCCAGTGCTTGTCCTACTACAGGGTATGTGCAGATAAGATCCAAAAAGTCTCAGTGGGGAATGTGAGTGCATGCTCTTTCATCCCTCACGCATTTAGCACTACATCCTATCAAACTGTATTCTACTGTAGCTAGAATCTCTTGCTGTCACATTTACTGACTCTGCCAAGACTATTTGTAAGCTGCTAGTCAAAGCACAGAAGCTCATCTACTAGCAACACAATTGTTGCTTTTACCAACATGTGTCAACAGCAGAAACATCTACGTCTAAAGGACATAGTCTCTTCCTTGCCCCCTTAAATTAAATTAAAAACAGAATACAATTTATTTTTCTTCTAATAAGCCCACAAATTTATTTACAAAGGAAATTAAATGGAGCAGATAACACAAATGAAAGATGCAGAATTTAGGAATTAAATCATCATTGCCCTTTCATGTTCAGTCAGGGAAACAACTTTTCATGGTATCTAGCATTTGATCTTTTAAAGATTTGAAAAGAGGGAGCACAAGTCATCTTTTTTCTAGCTGCAGTCAAAAACATGTACTACAATGTCATGTTTTGACTCACATGTACACCAAGTCATATATTTTGAAGACCAAAATACTTTTGAAGCTACATTTATTTGTTTTTCTGTTTCCCCAGCTTCAGTTAAAATTCAAGGCTGAGAAACACAAGCTATTCCTGTAATTTAATGGATGAAGACAGAATCACTTACTGTGGCACTCAGTGGGCACATTAGTGTATGTAAGGCATATTTTGCTGTTAATTAACCTCACAGAGAGATGAGAGAAAATGACCGAGCAGCACAGATTTAACTTTTACTTATTTTTGTCTTGGTACATTCTCTCACTTGTGTTTTCTCTTCCGTGCCCACTGCCATTTTTCACTACCATTTTATTGTAAACAGCTAACCAAAAGAAATCAAGAAAAGGGCATGGAAAGACATTAGTTAGCACCTTCCAGCAAATAACTCTAGACCCGGTATTTCTGCTGTTATTCTGATAGAAAAAACCTCAACACCCTACTTCTCTTGTTTTGGGGGGAAAATTGATGCCTTCCTACTTCTACAGCAGTGGTTTCTTGTGACGGGCAATGCTGATGCATTCATTACCACTAATGCAAGCAGTTAAAGGTCAACACACTGAAACACTAAAATGGCTCAGGCTTAATTTAAAAGAAATAATTTGAACAGAAGATCTAAAAAAAAGAGATTAGGTTTTGATAAATAAACATTTAGGAGTTCAGAAGTAATTAAATGTAAGCATAGATGTAACAAAGACAACACATCTACAGGCAACAGATAAGCAAGAACTAGAAAAACAGACCTCTTGCAATAGGTGAATGCCTGCCTTTATCCTTCAAAGCATCTGAAAATTTCTGGTCTTTTTTTATTCTTGTCTGTCCCTTATTGAGGATGCATCTCAGGTCAGATAATATATTCCCAGGGAAGAAAATTATCATATAGAAAACATTACTTCAGGGAATAAAGCAAAATATGAACTAAGGCCAGTGTATAGAACATTTTAATTTGCAAAAATGTAAGTGCACATCACTTGTTTTCAAAAACCGGTGAAGGAGAACAATTATCAAGCTTTTTTTATATTAAATTGACTTCTTTTGACTTCTTTATATTAAATTGACTTCTTCTTTTTTATATTAAAATGACTTCTGTTCTGCCTATTAACATTCCTACCATTTTCTACAATGTTGTATTTGCCTTTAAGAGAAAGAGAGAGAGAAAGAGAGAAAGAGAGAAAGAGAGAAAGAGAGAAAGAGAGAAAGAGAGAAAGAGAGAAAGAAAAGGCACCAGCTAGATGCATTTGTTAACTACTCACTATCAAATTCTAGCACCTGTAATATGAGCAAAAGTAGTAGTGCCTGCTTTGAGGGCTTTCTGGAAGGAGCCCCCTGGCTGGATTCCCACCATTGCTCTCTAATTTGCTGCAGCCTCCAATCATTAACAAACCAGTCACAGCTTTTTTTCCCTTCATCACACCATTTGGTGCAAGTATATGAACAGCAAAAATGGTGTGGAGGTTGCTATTATTTACTTACTACTTAGGTTAGTAGCAAGAGATGGCTAGAGCAGTTCACTTTTCCTGTAAAGATCCTAATTCCTTGGTCTTTTTCTTTATATATGTACTTTGTTTCCTTCTTGCTTTGTTGTCACTGCTCCTCTTCCCTCATTTCCCCTTCAAACCTGCCCAAGTTTTCATCTATTACTAGCTGTACAGGGTTACCTAATGGTGAAGAAGGTGATAGAGAAGGCACTAGGAAGAAAAAAATATCACAATAATAAGTTTGTGTCAGACTAAAAATTTTCCTTGCTGTTGACTAGAACCCACTAGACAGCACTCGAATGCATGTTTAGCATTTTATATACATGTGTCTGCTTGTTGGCTCAAAGCTTCAGTAATCATGGCTTTCAGGCAGACACCTCAAAGAGGTCAGGATTAAAAGGAAAGAAAAAAACACTTTGCAGAACCTGAAGTCAGGAACCTGGACATTAAAAACGTGCTCTTCACTAATCTTAGAATCATAGAATGGTTTGGGTTGGAAGAGACCTCAAAGATTGTCTAGTGCCAACCCTCCTGCCATGGGCAGGGACATCCTCCACTAGACCAGGTTGCCCAAAGCCCCATCCAACCTGNGCAGCCCAGGATATGGTGGACTTTCTGGGCTGCAAGCGTACATTGCCAGCCCATGTTGAGCTTCTTGTCCACCATCTCCAAGTCCTTCTCCTCAGGGCTGCTCTCAATCTATTCTTTGCGCATCCTGTATTTGTGCTTGGGATAAAAAAAAAGGGTTTAAAAAAAAGGGGGGGGGGGGCATTAAAAAGTCCATTGCAGCTAACCATAAGCAAGTAAAAGCATCTGAGCAGAGACACTTTTAACAAATTGGGTAATAAATAAATAAATAAATAATAAATGCAATATAGACACCCTGGATAGAGCTACTCAAGAAGTGGTTTGTCAGACTGATGCGGGGTGTCTGTCCTACAGAAGAATATGTGCTAGTCAATAAAAGGCTGAAAACCTTGCTTGCTAGAAGATCTGGAGAGAGTTTTTTAGAAATAGAATGTTATCTGCTAAAATTTTTCCACGTAGGCCTCGTTCATAGATTTTGCAAACAGATCTTCAAAAGGGTTTATTGCTTGAGACAAACTGAGTAGCTGAGAGCCCAGCTGGGAAGTCAAAACAGAAAGTATCTCTCTGGATTTCTCTTAGGAAACCTTAACCAGAGCTTTGCTGCAGGTCCAGAGCAGGTAGTTCAATAGCTTTCCCTTTGCCAGAAGCCTTCACTTCCCTCTCTCTGACTTCTTACCCTCCTCTCCTAACCAGAAGCAAGGAAAATGTCACTGAATTTCCATTTCAAGCATCTCACTAAGTAAGAGTTCAGCAGACCAAAAGAAAGACCTTCCTGGCTTCCTGTCCCAAACCCATAAATTTCAGCTGCTAGCACTTACATCCTACAACTGTGCTTTACTCATGGAGCAAGTGACTGAATCTTTCCTTAAGGTTTTCCTGCTCTGTTTCCTTAAAGCTTCCCCTTCCAGGATCAGCTCTAACCAGCAAGTAACCTTTCATGAGCCAGATGCTCACTATCTGCTGTGGAGGCTGCTAGGCAACTAATTACAGGGGGCCAGCACAAATTTATGAAGGAAAGCTTTTATAGACCTTGGCTCCTCTTAAAGGAACCTGCTATCCCCTGACAACCTGTAAAAGAAATCAGGTAACCTTTTTCTCTGCATGAATGCCTTTCTATATGAACAGAATCAGAGCAGCTGTTGTAGGAGACACTGCTAGTCTTCAGGCAGGATTTAATTATTATGGCAGATGTTACCAGGTAATACTATTTAACATATGTCTGCTCAGCCATTCACGGGCAGACTTGTGCCCTGAGTCTACCAGAAGCCATATAGCCACATACATATGGCACAGAGCCAATAGATCTGACTTTTTAACAGAGATTATTAGTCAATTCAGGCTTGTACTCTCTGCAGTCATATGGCTGCTATCAACTCAGAGGATAAACAGAAAAAGCTTCTTTCTGCTTTCATCCTTCTGTCTCCAAAAAAGCAAAAAAACAAAGAGCACTAGCAAAATGAAAAACCCTTTCCCCATTGTCTCCCATAATTACTTTTGTTGTGAATGAGACTAAAGAATGTTGATAGATAATTTCAAATATGCAGGGTTTGAGGTAGGGAATGCTATACAAGCAGAGAAAGAGTTTAATCTCTATAATTGTAAGAAGTTTTTGTTTATCTTGTTTTGTTTTAGCTAAAGAACAAAATTCTTGAAAGAAAAGATTGTTGCTCTGATATTTAACTGCCTTTGTGGCAGTGCTGGTGGTTGGGAAACAAAAACAGGCAGCCTTTGAAAATACACAGATGCCATGTTACTTAACTGTCCCTCAGAAAGCTACTGCTTCCAGGCTGTGTGTATTTCTCAGGCCTGAAGGAAGGCTAATCATCTTAACTTTTGTGATGTGTTTTCTCACTGGAGTCACACACACCTGTGCCAGACTGGGATGCTTATCTTCATGGACTACTTTTAGTTTTGCATCATTTACATATGTTGATTTCATATTTGCAAAATGGGGGAAAGCATTGACTGGTGAAGATACTGTTATGCAACTATGAATGAATTTGCCTCTAAACTTGCATGTGTGGTTTCAGTTGGGTTGGAGTACTACAAAACAAGGCTTTGGGGGTTGTTTTGAAAACATGCAAACTTCTGCATTTTGACATTGTTACCTCTGCTTAAACTTCTACTATTTACTCCTGATTAAAATAAGCTTGTTAAAGAGGCTATGAACAGTGCAATATCTGGCATACAGGCAAAATACAGCTCTGTTGCAAATCCTCTTACTGAGATTTGGAGGCTGGATGTGTACCTAAATCTGTTTTCTGTATTCTAATAAAAATAATCCCCTCCCGCCAAACATTACTCCTTTAGTTCATATTTGTATCAAACATGGTCCTTCTAACCTGAATTTAGGCCAGTGCTTTAGCAATGAAGAAATAAACAGTTGAACACTTTTCTAAAGTTTTTTAACTTAGAGATGTACAATATATTACATCAATTAACTGCACCTCTTACTTTTCTTCATCAACAGGTGCAAAAATCATACTCATGTACTCTTCCAAACTCTTCCATACTACCTTTCTTTCATAGTAGTTAATATAGAACTTAACATAGAAAGTACCAGGCACATAATTAGTAAAAAGGAGCAACTAGTTAGAATGATCCTGTTACTTTTGTACTTAATGCTGTTAACCTTCAGTTGATCTGCTAATATTTATTTCCAGATCATACCGTCAGGAGTTGCAGCTGTTGGGTCTGTTTCTCTTTTGTGTTGCTGGCTGCCTAGGTCTTAAAGCTGAGGTCTAAGGCATGGAAATTAGCTCCCTAGAGGGACACCAACATGAGTTCTCTGCTAGTGGGTTTAGTGAGTTATTTACAGGAAATACAGGAAGCACCATGACCGAAGTTTCCTCAAATAAGGATCGGGGCATCTTGATAAAGCTACAGTAGCACAAAATGTTGGCAAGAGAGGCTAAACTAACATCAGGGATACCTTTACCTTCGTCACAGGGATTTGTGCTCTGAAACCGAAGCTTATTGAAGTCCTGGTTCAATCTTAAATTTATTCTTGAACACACCCATATTTACTTAACCTTTTAACGTAATGAAGCTAGTCCTAAGGTCTTACTACTACCTGGTTCAGGTAAGGTCCTGGCCAAAACAAATCATATATTTGTTACCTCCACACTCAAATAATAGAACATATCACATCTGCCCGCTACAGAGAATCATGATAATTTGACTAATTCAGTAAATGACAGTGTGTCCTCTAAGTAACAGACTATGCTGCAGGCTCTCAGCATTGCACTGCCTTGTGTGCCCTGTAGGCAAAGAGTCTTTTTGTTCCAAGAGCTTTGCTGAAGATGATGTTTTCCTTTTCTGCTTCCCTCTCTTATAATGCTCCATCAATTTCTGAAACAATGCAATTAGCAGTAATTATAGGGAGGCTGGCAAAATGAATAGAGTTTTTTAGATGATTGTCTTAAAATTTCCTCTTCTAAATCTGCCTCATATAAAGAAGGCTACAGAACAACTCTATCACTGCAGTAACTCCCCTTTCTAGAAGCAACTTCATTTATCATTTCAGGAAGCTGATAGAAGAAAAAAGAAGGAAAGAAAAAAGCCAATGAAAAACTAATTTTCTTCCATCCATATTTGTAATAGAGAAAGAATGGAAAATAGTTATGACAATTATTTATGTTAACATTATCACCGTACTTGGTGAGGATAATATAGATACCACTTATGCAAATATCCAAGTTTTCCATCTGATTAGCTAAAAAGGACTAATCGTGTAATTTTTAAAAATTATGCTTGTAGTCCAGAAGTTTTAAAATGCATTTTCAAACCTTAGATGTAGTCTGCTGCTTGAGCACTGAATGATGATTGCTGACTGCTGTCTGCTTTTCTCTCCAAGAGACATGTAGTACTCTTGCTGTAGCAAAACAGCAAGAGAAAAATAGATTTCTAGTTACACATTCACACAAGAGCAATATACAATCTTTTGATATTTTTAGTGAAATTTTATATGTGAATATTAAGCATAAATAGAAACATTTGTATACATATATAAATCTCTATTCATAAAAAGAAAGTGACACCCTGCCTCCTGACACCCTGCCCTTGACCATTTTCAGCAGTGCAGACAGGATGCTGCCCACATTATTCCTGTAAGATCATTCCTGTACGATTCTCTCAAATCAGACTACCCTTGGTGGAGCCAAGGAGTGGCATGACTCTTACCTGCATTCAAAAGGCATTTGCAGAATTGGCGGTTGCTGCTGGATGACCTGGACACAAAGTGTCTTTGGCAGTCCACTGGAGCCATGGCATCGCTTCTGATCCTGTGTTTGCTATCGGCAATTGGGTGAGTTGCTATCTGCCCATCTTTCCCACTGCCTCAATAAAGCTTTGTTTTATAACCTGTTGTCAGACTCTGTTACTGTTCAGCCCACAGAAGGCTGTGTATTTTAACATTTTTAAACCGTGTAAGAAATTCACAGATGTTATGTGTACAAGACAGTTAGAAAAGTCATTCTTATTTCAAAAAGAAGTACGGTTTCCTTTGTGACATCTCATTGTTTCCATGTATTCTGAGTTCCTAGTACAGGGCCTGAGGCAGTTGAAAGCTGTGTAGTCATGTTCATTACATTCAAACAAATTGTTAGAACGTATGAAGGTGAGTGGCTCACTCTGTGGTTTTGTTATACTGCTGGGCATATGTCATCCTGCTCTAAGCCCTCTCTCATAGTAAAGAAAAAAAGTAAAAGAAAGAACAACACCATATCCATATGGCAAAACAGTGCTCTGCTCTTTTTATAGACAAGTTCATTACTGGATACAATTTTAAGGTAGATGCAGGGAACATCTTTTTATCTGCTGAGCCCTTACAAAGCAACAACACAGCTGATAGTCTCAAAATGCTCATTTAAACAGTAAAGGTCACGAACACATTGTTTGTCACTGTAAGCTTTTCACTGAATGACATTAACAGATATCAGGTTAATCCTAAGTGATTTAGTAAAAAATACCCAACACTTTCTCAACAGCTTTCTTGTGATAAAAATTAACATGGTTTTGATAGGTGTGCAAATACACACTTTGAACTTGTGCAATCACAGAATAAGAAATCAGCTATCAAGTACTGGGAACAGGGGCTTTGTTTATAAATAAGGCAATACATAAGGGTGTATGTCAGCCTCTGTAAGTACTGATATTGTCTATATTCCATAGTCATGATCCAACATTTGGCATGTTACATACATATATGTACTTGCCACTAAAAGACTTCATTGATGAAAATGCAACTGAAGTAGAATTTGATGTAATACAGTCTAGACATCCAGCTGAATTGCTCAGATGCCTGGATTTTGCTAGTAGAGGAGAAGTCGCTTTTCTGTGCAATGAAACCCCTTTTGGGAAAGAAAATGTTCTGCCCAGAATAGTTTATAGACTAGGGTATTGTACTGGAAGAAGTGGGCTTCAGTAACCCTCAGACTTAAGACGGCTGAGAGTCAGATGAAAAAAAAGGCAAGTACCATACTGAATGATAACCATATAACTATTAATAAAATAACTTAGCTCAAAACTACTTCCTAGTCTGAGACCTGATGTTATACAGGAGGATGCTCTTAGGTATCAGGCATATAAAACTAGGAGGTTTCAAGATGTACCCTGCCCTTCTGTGCTGCCTAGTGGTGAGCTTAAGTTTGCATCTTTCTAGCATGCTGCCAGAAATGGCAGTGGGAGAGGGGATGTATGCAGGCCCCCTTGAGCTGAAAGATGTCCCCAGTGCACATGACAAACAAGGAAATATTTCAACATTTTTTCAGGTTGGATTTAGACTTTTTAGAACTATACTAATATACCTAAGTATTCCCTTGAACAATGCAGTCCTTTAGAGGTAATTTTAAATTAACTATGTGGCAAATAAATAGATCTTATGTACTCAGGAAACCTCAAGACAGGCTTTTTTAATTTATCAATAGGTATTTGACATATAGTAGCTGCACTCTCTAATCTAATTAAAGGATTATCTGACATACTTATTGCCTTGGTACTGAGCTCAATTCCTGACACAGCTCTCCAGAAGTAAACAAGGTCAATATTTTATAGAACTGTAGATTTCAGCTACTTCCCAGTGAATGAAAATATTTACAACATATAAAATGTCTCCTGTAGAGTCCCTAGATTCCATAGAATAGTTGTTATAACCATTTCCAAGGTTATCAGGAAACTGCTAAAAGTAACTGGATGGGGCAATCATGCCTCCAGGAAACTGACTTCTTAAGAAATATGGTTCAGTAACATAATGTGGTTATTGGAGAACAGCTACAGCCTGGACCAGCCTTGGGGTGTTTGTTTGTTTGTTTTGTTTTGTTTTTGCCTTTTTGTTTGTTTGTGTGTTTGGTTTTTCTTTGTTTTTAGTGGTGCCAGTTTGCTGCGCAAATGCATAGTTATAGCTCCTAAGTCATCCTGGACTGGATTGACTCTCTGAGTTCTTTCTGCTCTTTGTCACTGGCTGTTGTCACGGCTTTTTGTCCCAAGGCCAAGAAGTACTTGTTGACACCCAGTCACCAATTTTAAGAAGCAATCCCTTCTGAAATGTGTCAGTCTTGAGGAATGCTAGCTGGAGCATCTTGTACCACGGTCAGGGAACACAATTGTAAGTAAAGGAGATGATGAGAGATCCAGGTCCTGCCTTGCTTCTCTTCTGTTTCTACTAGCCCACTACTAGCCACGAAACTTGTATATTGAGTTCTTTGCTGGCTAATATTCTGATATCTGAGGTCTTTGCTTCCCAGAGAACTGCCTAGACTATTCTCAGCCCAGGCTTCTTGGTCAGCAGGGAAGTGAGAAAACTGAGCTTAGCAGAAGGGCATTCATAGTATTTCAAGGAAGTGGTACTACAGATTTTTGAAAACTAAGTTTAGTGGACTATTTAACTTAATTTGACCTCATAACTACTGTGAGTCAGAACTCGGCCAGAATTTCTGGCAACGCTCTCCTGTCTTCTATTTTCCTTCTAGTTCCATGTACACAAGGCACTTAAAGATAATAAGAGATTATTGCTATCTCCTTCTTCATGCTGTTTGCTCCAGTCAAGACTTTTTTCAGAATACATATTGTACCTTGGGAACATAGGCCAGTAACATAGAGCTGATAACCTCAGAACGTAGCCCTGAGGGCTTTCCTGTGATTGTAATTTAATGAGGTATTAAGCCTTGGACCTCAAGAGGGTAGGTATTTTGAACGCTTTGGAGAAATAAGACATGAAGTCAAAATATAATGGAAAATGATGTCCTGGAACATAAAAGGGAATTTGCAGTTTGATAGAGATGTATTTTGCTCTGTCAAAATTCAATGTGCAAAACTAAAGCATATTCTAGGCAGGTCATCACCAAATGTGGTCATTATCTCATCCATAACTTTACATGGAGGGGACTGCAAATATCTTCTTCCTCAGTCTAAAACACTGATTATGTTATTGACATAATCCAGGATTATGTCATTCTGCAGTGAAATGACTACAGTTATGTTAGAGCAGATGCATTTTATCCCAATGCAAATGGGATACCTCAGGTTTTCCTTTGCTGTTGATGGCTTGCAATCACTTCCATATGGTATGAGATTAAAATGGGCTGCTCAGGGGAATGAAATTAAGAGATATAGCAATTATGCCCAATAATGAATGTTTAAAGAAGATAAATCAAGACATCCTGTGTAGTCATTTCTATTGAACAAAGCAAGGCCAAATACACTGTGCATAGTTTTTAGGTACAAGACAGCCTACTGGAATGCCAAACTCATCCTATAGGATATTCTAAAATTCATAGAAAGGTTTTCTCAACATAGGATGCTCAAGAAAGGAACAGTACACTGTGCAGGGAACCAGAAAACTAGGCAGAAAAGTCAAAGCAGAGGTGAGGTTATCACTACTACTTTCTCAAATGCACTTGTGAGACAAAAGTCAGTCACAAACAATATACAGCAAATCTTGCATTTTTGTGCAAAGATATATCTGATGTTGGGTTGATGTAGCAAAAATTATGTTAGGATTTATGTCTATTTCCTCTGCCATCAGTCTGGTAATTTCTAAGAAAGAACTGGTTCAGACAGCTGGGGTGATGACTTCTGACACAGCTCATCTGTTACTGCTTTAAGCATAGGCTGGAGGAAAACTTCTGTCTTTGGATTTACACCAGTAAATCCCATCTTGAAGTTTGTTATGTAAGTCTAGCTGATTCATTGCTCATGAAACCAAACAACAAATAAAAACAGAGAACAAAACTCACATTTGATTGATTAGTCTTCTGGTCTATTTTTCTAGGATATAAAATATTCAGATTCACATCCCTTCTCTGATGCTTTGGAACTGAATTTCTCCTTGTAGCAGAAGAATCCTGACCACAACATGATGGGGTATTCCAGTATGGGTCTTTCCGAGTCTCTTTTGTGGAGCGTGTGGCAGTTTACATAAATAAATTAGAGTCTTATTCTCTAGCATAACCTCTCAAACTTATGAAATAGTTATTGATCCTCCTTTGCCTCCACAGACCTGCTTCTCCTGTAGGCACCATATAAAACCATGTTTTCTCTTTGGGTTTTATATAGAGACACTACATTGTCTGCAAACACAAGTGCAGCCTTCCAACACAGCTGTACACAGGCAGGTCTTTTATATGGCACTAACCCACTGGACATCTGCTGTGAGATCCAGCATCATCTACCCTTTCAACACATAGATTAGCTGAGCAGTCTGCCAGAACTGGTTGCTTATGGCAATCACCTGGGATGCAAAAAAAAAAAAAAAAATCATTTTGCAGTCTTCAGTACAAAATCACCCATGGAGCACGATACCACTAAAAAGCATTATTTTCTTACAAAGAGAAACACTTTTATATTTTCTCCCCCTTATAAATGGTAGTTGATTCCGCCTCTGAGCCAACAGTCCTTCCAGAAGAGAAATGAAATGTAAAGGATTGTGACAACAGTTGAGGGTTGAAAATTAATGAAGGATTTAAGGAATTCTTCAGCTGTATGTGGTGAATACAGTAGCTGAGAGAACATCAAAGAAAAAGCATAAGTGTTCCAAATGCTTGGAGACATTTAAGGCTTAAGTGGACTATTAATCTAGGCCATCATCTGCTACAGCCTCAAATTACTATTAATTCCATTGAATTTTGCCTTTGAAATTATTACAGTTTAGGCATCCCAGAAAGGAAAGAAAGCCAGGTTTTTCTGTGTAGCATTAGAAAGGAGTGATGGGGTGGATGAGGTAAAATACTGATTTAAGTTTTACTGTTTGGAACAGAAGGCGTTTTCGTTTACCAGAAATAGGCAAAGCATAGGTTTAATGTTGCATATAAACAATGTATCAATCATGATCAGTACCAAAAGCCAGTAAATCTTAGAGGAAAGTGAAGTGACATGCACTGAAAGTAGTGTTTAATCAGCAGAGAGAGATGTTAATGTTTGATCTGTCATAATGGTATAAACTGTGGTTCATTTTTATTAAGAGATCCACAGTGAAATAGAGCACTCAGAGTAAGATGTGATTTGTTGTTTCATCAGTGCTAGATATCGCCATCCTTTCTTAAGTATCCCATACACTGAGCAGAGGCAAAAGAGAATTGCTGTTGGAGGAAGGGAGAAGGGCAGGGGAAAGAAATAGCAAAAGTTCAAATTATCCATGTCAACTTTCACACAGAAACATCTCAAGCCTCTGGGTTTTCATCGGGCATGACTGATACTGTGCTGGTTGCCACAGTGTAAAAGTGAAGCTGGAAAGCAAAGGACAAAGCAAATACCAAGAACACATAATTTTGAATGTAAGTGGTAAGTCACATCAGACTTTCTAAGACACTAATTTCTGCCCAAAGATCATTTTCTTACAAGGTTAGTTCCTTCTTTAAACTAAAAGATGGTAGAATTAGATTACATATTAGGAACAAATTCTTCACTGTGAGGATGGTGAGGCACTGGAACAGGTTGCCCAGAGAAGCTGTGGATGTCCCCTCCCTGGAAGTGTTCAAGACCAGGTTGGATGGGGTTTTGGGCAACCTGGTCTAGTGGAGGGTATCCCTGCAGGGGGGTTGGAACTAGACAATCTTTAAGGTCCCCTCCAACTCAAACCACTCTGTGATTCTATGATTATTTAGGTGTTCATGTTTGTCTGTCAAAATCATTAAAAAAAAAAAAAAAAAAAAAAAAAAAAAAAAAGGGAAAAAAACAGGATATTGTCCTGACCTTTCTATTCCAAGTCTTCTCTGTTCTAGACTTTTTAACTGTGATGATATTTTATTTGTGGTCACTGTTTTTCTTAATAAGAGAGAGAGTTATGTGTTTGAAAACCTTGCATGAATAAGGAGCAAATTTATGGTTTGCTGGGGTTTCTGATCTGAGAAGGAATATCTCTGAGGTTGCTTATCAATGGTATTATACCAAGAAGGATAACCCAGGACTATTAGTCAAGCAGAAATGAATCTCCATTATGCATCACTGAATGTGAAAGGCACCTGATGTTTCCAGCCTCCAGGAGTTGCAGGTGGCTCAATGGCTACTAATATAAAAACATGATGTGGATAACATTGTTACTGCTAGTCACACATGTGATGTATGCAAAATCCATGTATTATTTCAAGTAAATGAATCAGGTTAACTGGAAGAAGATATAGGTAGGTGTTTTGTCCAAGAAGTTAAATAAAACTAGCAGAAAAACCTACGAAATACCCGTGGCTGACTGAGCCTGCAGCATGGCTCTCAAGGCCAAGCTTTTCAGGGTATTTAGGCACCTAAAGATGCAAAGAGGTGCCTAATCGTTAAAACTTTGCCAGCTTCCTATCTGCATTTTAGGTGCCTACACACCTTTAAAAACGCATCCACAGCTCCAAGGGATACAAGCTATGCCAACATTTCTAACCTTTTGTTAATGACCCGCCATTAGGAGCCAAGTGGAAGCATTTTCTTTCATGTTGGGTTCATTTTAAATATTGCGTTTGGATTTACAGCCAAATAAGGGATTAAGTTTGAAATAGATACCACTAAAGTCTTAAAAGGCGTTTTTCATGAGATTTAGTGTGTGGTAATCAAGAAGATATCCCAAACAGTTAATGCCCTTACAGTCTGAAATTATCTTCCATTTCCCAAAGGATAACCCTATCAGTTTATCAGATATTATGGCAACAGATTCGATGATTCTATAATTCCTCTAGCCTCTTTTAGGCCTGTTTTTACTTTGTATAAATAATTAATTGTTCCCTGAAGCAGGACCTTGAACTAACTCTCCAACTTCCTAGGTGTATTCCCAGCAGTTGAATTTGTTCTACCTTATATAAATAATAAATACATCAACAATTACTGTACGTTTTAGTATATATTTAGTATGTATTTTAGGCAATTCTTTTAGTAGATAATACGGTTGTGCAGATTTTTTTACATTTTTGTCCAAAAGCCAAGGTTTTGCAAATTTTCTGACCATACTTGAACTACAGCCAAAAGAAGTTCTGGTTTTCCCTTGGAAATAAAGCAATCAGAACCAATTTGAAAATTCAAAAATGAATCCTTTTAAGCTTGAAACAGTTTCAGCTTCAGAATTCTATTCTTAAGCTATAAATATTGCGTGTATATTTCTTACTTTTAGTAGCAATGTTTCTCACTAGCATAAAACTATCTTGTGTTTTTTTCTGTTAAATTCATAATTATTTCTTGTAATTTTTGTTTTTTTTGCACATCTTACTTCTGCCAAAGTTGTAAGCTAAATTTAAGAATGGTCATAAACCATCGTATGTTTTATACATTAGGAACTCTGACTCTGAGTCAGTTTTTCAGAGGCTTGTTACTGATGTCATTAGAGAAAAAATATGTTCTGTCCTTGTCAAAAGGCAAATGGAAACATTTTTGAATAATAGACATTAGTCCTACAAGGAAGCAGGGAGTCTGTAGACTCTTGTCTCTTGTTTGCTCCAAATGAGATAATCTCCTAAAATTTATGTCTGAAGTCATTACAAGAAACCATGTCTGGTCCAAAGGCCGTATCTTAGTCCAAAAACACATAATACAGATGAGATAAGTCATTGTAACTGAAATAATATGATTGTAAGTTCTGATTTTTCATGATCCATCAACACTAACATTACTTCCTCCCCGCCCCCAACAGTGGATAGCTTTTCAGTATTTGGAAGTTATTATGTTTTATAACATTGCTGATTAGCGAGAACAGCATGCTTTGGATGATCTTTGGGTTTGTTAGTGATTATGGGCTTCTATACCTTGTTTGTATGCAGTTTGCTGCTGAGCAGAATCCATAGCAGCCCAATCAGACTAATTGGTAAGGTTATGGCTGCACAGCTAAAAAACAGGCCCAGGATCAATCCTGGGCTTTGAGACAAGGTGTTACAAACTAGTTTGCACTTGCACACTCTGTAGGGATAGTCCCTACTAGGGAGGTTTGTTTTGGAGGGGGAAAGAGACAGAGAAGGAAGATGACCTAATAGCCAAGAGATGTTGATGTTTCTCAGGTTTCCATCCTTTCTGGGAGTTAGGTAGCTAAATCAGAGGTGGAAATCAGGTAGCTAAATCAGAGATGGAAAACATCAAAACATCATGGAAAACATCGAAACATCACTTGCACTCCATTATAACCAATAGCCAGCGTGTGTGCCACTCAGGAGGTAGAAAAATATTTTCACATATCCAGTCTGTCTGAATCTGAATTAGTGCCCACCAGTGACTGTGGGATATGCTAGGGTGGGTGAACTGCCTTTCAATGTGATCCCAACTGAACAGTCTTTGGGATAAAGAATAAGTGTAGAGTCAAGAAACCAACTCTACAGATGGATACTCACAGGATGTATCGGGGGGGCAGATGCAATTCCCTCAGTGCATGGTTTAATTAACTTAATAAAGAAGCAAATGCCACAAGCCTCGTGGTTAGGGCACTTCTTCTGATGTGTTGATGTTGCAAGTGATACTTCATATCCTGTGGTGAGAGGACTTCTACTCACAAGAGTGCCTTCATCACCACACAGCTGTGTATAATTGACACAGAGAGATGTACATCAGCTCATGTCAGAAAATTTCATTCCCATTTTTGGTGTACAGTTTGACCAAGGAGTCATTCTCCACAAACAAGATAAGCCTAGGCATGAGTGAAGAGGCTGATAGAGGCATCAAAACTTGGAAAACTGTTGATCAGAAAGATAACACCTGTAATTACTTATAAGATGAATGGGACTGTCAAAAACTTCAATGAAGCAGAAATGTTGGACTTCAATTTCTAACATTGCAGTTACATTCCTAAATGCATTTGTGATTATATATCAGTCAGACATCCCCAAAGTTATAAGAAAAAAATAATTCCTCTCAGTATATTGGGATTCACTGCTTTCCTAGTCTAAATAATCCTTATGGACAGATCCCCAGCAGGTATAAATACCTCTTCTCCTAATAACTCATTTCCTCTCTCCTTTGTGCTTGGGAATCTTCTTTAAGTGACCATCTGATCTCCTCCTGCTGGATAATCTTTTAATAGCCTCAGTAATTTTCTGGTTTTCCTTATCAAAACATATGCAATAAATTAACTCATAAAATGTTCTTGACTGCCTAAGTGCTCTCAACCACGTCAATTTAAAGGCACCTTTTCATTCTGTCAGGCGTTCTGCTGACATCTGTAATCATCAATATTTTGTTTTCCCTGTATTTTGCAGGAAACATTTTCTCTATTTACTTACTTCCAAGCAGTTTGGGGCACATGTGCAGCTAAGAAGTTTGCAAATCTTTAGTTGCTCAGACTGAGAAGTTAAGATATTTCCTGCTGGACCAGGATCAATAGCGGTTTAGGTGCTTGCCAATGGCCTTTTAAGGAAATTATCTTAAACAGCCTTCTGGACAATGATCCTTTCAGAATGTAGAGGAGTTCAGGCACATTTAGAGGTCACCTATTCCCCCATTAATTCTACCTTGCTGAGAAAAATGCTGAGGGAGGTACAATATAACAAATACCTCTTACTCCATCAATAAATTCTCTTTCTCTTTTTGCTACCAGCACATATTGCTACAATTAAGCCACAGCTGGATGCAAAAAGTACAATTAGGCACTCTGCATTACTGTAGAAGAGAAATAATTACTTCAAAATAAATGTAATTCAAAATACCTGAATGGTTTCAGATACACATACTTCAAGATAATTTCACATGAGCATTTTGCAGTCTAAACTCACCTTACTGAAGATGCTATAATGTAAAGTAACATATAAGGTCTTTTAAAGTTTAAGAATTTACTTTAACACAAAGGCTTAACAAAAGTACATTTTTGAAATTATCTATATCATTGTTTTTGGCCAACTTTTTATAAATGGGTTCTTCAGACAAACAACTGACCCACAGCCCTTTTCTCACAGAAATTTGCAACTGGGATGATTACTGTTTCAAATCCTCAAAAAAAAGTTATTTTAGATGGGAAGAAAGACTCCTGTTGTCTTCACAAGACTCTGGAGTAGATCTTTTCGTTTCTAAGGACCTTGATTAAGGTAAGATTTCTAAGGCATAAATGAGATGAAGTATTTGTTAAACTTTTCTCCCATTCCCTTGTCCTAGAACAAAAAGGTCTCTGTTACAAGTTCCAAAGTATGTATTTTAGCTCAGAAATACATTGGCTGACCAGGTAGGCTCATTTTGTGTCTATCAAACCTGTAGTATGAGGCACTTCAATGTGAAGAACTGTTTAACCTATTCAATTTGGAACAGTCTCGTACACCCCAGTGTAGTTAGAAAGATCTAATTATGTGCAGCACTTTTCCTGTATGTTGGTATTGCTGCTTTGGGGGCCAGCTGAGAGGGGCCAGCAAGCTCCCTCCCTGCTGAAACGCAGCATTCCTCAAATGGCACTCATCTCATTCGACTGGTGGAATACAAAACAACTAGTAGGTTGTTTTCAGATTTTTGTGGGAAGAGAGTGTAGGTGCCCAGACATAAAAAAGAAAAAAAAAAATTCAACATGCTAAAGTCTTGCTCTTCTCTTAAATATTGAAAATAACTATAAGAAATCTAGAGTCTCCATACTCATTATTACTGTCCTTTAGGCTGCCTAGTATGTTCATTATTCTTGTCCTTGTTAAAACAAAACAAACCCAAAACCTACACATACAACAAAAAGCCAAACTCCTAAAGACTTCCCTATTTTTACCACAGAAAGCTTGTTATGGATAGTCTGTCTGCTTATGCATAAACCCAAATGACTGGAAAAGGCCCTAAGAGAATACAAGCTTCACAAACCTTGTATTGCTTTAATACAGTTGTCTCTAGGTTACCTAGTTTCAAAGTGACCCTGAGTTTTCAGAGGCACTGTTACGAATATCTTGTCACTCTCCATTGCATGAGTGGTCATTTATGCTATTAGGGTAATAAGTAAAATAGATTCAACATGATACAAACACTAGATTTGAGTAAGCTTCTGGGAAACCTCTGCAAATTCACAAAGTTAATGGCTTAACCTCACAATTCTCCATTGGAAAATAAATTTTAATGGTTTTGCAGACTCAATCTACATTTCAAGACGTGAATTTCCCCTAACTCCACACTACTTGACTCCTGTTAACTGCTAAACTTAAACAAATAAAAACTTATTTTCCCACATGGTTCATGGAGCTATACTGACACAGTTTTCTTTTCTGTGAATGAAGAATAGGGCATTTCTCATCAGGTACTCAGCACAAACAGGCTGCAAATTATAACATTAGAATGGCATTTAAAAATGCCAGGAAATCTATGTGAATAGAAAAACAATGTGGGGACATGGAAAATGCATATGACACTTTGCAGACTAAGAACAGGATTAGAGGGTATTAACAGATGTAATATCTGCTTAAGGCCTGCAAGAGAGAAAAAAAAAAGAAAGTTTGGATTTGTCCTCTGAAAGTGTTGAAACTGTACATGAACAGAAACCTTTTGCACAGCTGTGCTAGGTTACAGGAGCCAAAATTGTCGATACAGTCTCAAAAGAAGTGTTACCTGCTTCACAGCCAAAGCTCCTACAAGCCTACACCAGCTCAAGGACGGCAATGTTTACCGCGCTGGAAGCCGATTCCCAGTATTTTGTGCAGCATTATTTTCTTCAGGTGATGTGAGGACTGGAAGGAAGAAAAGATTTCTTAGGAGATCGTGGATTTTTAGCACACATTTGTAACATCCTGGACCTTAAATGTTATGACAAAAAACAGCCCCTGAAATTCTAGAAAGCAGAGACTACTGTACATGCTAACATAGCCATGACTTGTGGTTAGAATTAGCTCCAAGGTGATAGCGAGAAATTCTGATTTTGACATTCCGGTTTGGTAGTAATGAAACAAGTTTCTGGTTTGTAGCTGCTCGGCTGCAACACAAAAGCATGTTCCAGCCAATCAGTGTACAGGACACGCTTTCATGGGTTTCTAATCTTGTTCCTTTTTTGCCTTGTTCTGACTTTGCTAAACAACGCACATTGTATTAGCAGAGCAATGCATATTGATGTTTCCTAGTATTACAGTGAAAAGGGAATACTGATCTCCTTGCTCCCATTATATGTTAGCGTTATCTCCCTTCAATGGATTACGTAGAGTTTATACACATGCCCCAAAGTGATTTGTAATCACCATCTGTAGTTCCTCTGTCCTTGCAAAGAAAATACTAAATAGTTCACTTGCATGTCTTTGTCGTGTATTTGAATGACATTAAATACAAAGATAAAGAGCCAGATTCTGCTACCCTTCATTGTGTAAAAAATCCTGGGATGACTGGAAATCATAGTGTTACTTTGTGTGTGTAAGAAAACAGAACACAACCTGCAATCAACCAGAAAATCCCTGAAAATGCATTTACAAGCCACCAGATCCCCACTCACCTCCTTTCTAGGGCTCTGAAGGTTGTGGCAGATTCGGGTATTAAGTCCCTCATTTCCTTTGTATGCTTGGGTGAAGGGGGCAGGTACTGGGGTATCAGAAGATATTATAGCTAAATGAGCCAAATTCAGCTGTAAAGCACAAGCTCTGGAACCCTGTAAGGAGAGGCTTTGCTAGGGGGTAGGACTTTAGTTGGTTACATACGAGGAAGATGGCATTTACTTTTGTTACTGGGCTTTCATACACTTTGCTTTTTGCTGAGGGCAAAGTTTATAAGAAAAGCTATAAGGCTGTCTTTCTGTTTTGCTTGTCTTGCTGGGGCGGGTTATTGCTCCTCCCTCATTTTGGTGGGTTTATGGGGACTCCATTGCAGTGCCTGGTGACAGATCTTCTTAGATGGTAATCAGCAGTTTTGAATTATATTCTTCTATCCCAATCTAGACCTCTTACTTGCTTGATCCTTCATCACATACCTTTTCTTGCAGGAAAAAGAGCCTTCAAGGTCTGGGGTTCATGCTACAAAGCATTAAATTGGAGACTAAAAGAGATGTTTTAATAAACTGCCATGGTCATGCTACACAGCAGAAATCAGGATGTGTTGCTGAAAGGTTTGCTTTAATGCCTAGACTATAAATGTTTGTGTTGGGTAGTACTTGTTCAGATATCGATTGTGGGAAGAAAAGTCTCTCTTTTCCAAGTCAGCTTTTATGTGGGAAGCAGACAATGTAAGAGCATCCTGGATATTTGAAAATATGAAGTCCTGATAAGATAATACACCTCCACTCCTATTAATGCTGTTCTTGAAAGCCAGAAAACAGAAAATGGCAATGAGAGTAACAAATACATCAGTTAATGTAGGGGGAGAGCCAAGAAACAGTAGCGTTGCCCACTTTATTCTAGAGAATTCTATGGTAAGAGGTGAACAGAGCACGCAGTGGATTTCAAAAGGCCTAAGTCACGCAATACACACTAATGCCTCTACCAGAAATGCATGTGAAACAGTTTTAAGACTGACTTTCAATATGCAGGTACAAACAACATTGCCAGTGGAAGCGTCTGCTTGGTGGTTACCAGATTATGGTGTTCTTTGAACTTTGCTGTTCCAGAAAATGCAGTCAAGACTTTGGCACTGAAGTTTAGTCATGATCCATCAGCCTCATACATATGTCATTCTGGTGCTGGACTAATTTCACACAATTTAAGGAGAATTTAGAAATAAATAATTTCTTTATTTTCATCTTTCTCTGTCTGCAGCATATTATTGAAGCCTTGTTAGACATTCATATATATACATATGTATTCAATAGGCATAGGCATAAGGATGGCATTATTTGCCCCTTATTTCCTTACTTTGGAGATGCCTAAGTGCATAATAATAATAACAATTTAAAAGCAGGTTCAGCAGTTTCCCTAGGTACATCAGATTTCTGCACCATTTAATTTGCTGCCAGCAAAAGCATGAGAAGTTGATGTCAGAAATAGTTATGAATAATAGTTAAAATATAAATTTAACATATGTTTTTTGCCTAAACAGAACCAGGCAGTAATGACAGTGACTTCTCTGTCTGTCATGCTAGATACTCTGTGAGCTTCAGGAGTTACCAATACCCACTGGATTATACACTGAAATATTTTTAAAATATTTGTTGCCACGATGAGATATACTAATCTGCATGAACTCATCTACATATTTGTTGATTTAGGCAATGACATGAAATAATGCAGTCTTCCAAACATTTTATTTGATGTATAAATCACAGCATTTACGTCATCCATTAGACCACTGGCATTAGGTTGTGATGCATGAACGGTCAAGGTGATGGTGATGCTGGTGGGGAAATAAGAACAAAATTGCTTTAACAAACCTCTAAAGAAAACTTCTATTTTTTTCTTTCCATGTAAGCATCAGGACTGATTATCAGACTGCCACATTTACAGAATGCATTTTGCATATTTTCATAAAGAATTTTCTTACACAGACAGCCAGCTACTGAGAAGACAGATTTGTGCTTTGCATAAAGTCACTGAAATAAGCTTGCCAGGTTGCCTCTCTCCTAGATGTCATGTTGATCTTTGGGCAGAAGGTGGTGCTGTTGATTAGTGACAATATAGCACACTGTTCTTCCAACAAAGAGATGATCAATTTGCTATCACTGCAGTCATTCTTTACTGAACTTAAAAGATGCAGCCATCTGGAACTTATTCCAGTATTTGACTTCAGTTACTTTACTGCTTAACAGTGACCTACAGAACAATTTAACCATGTTATTCTCCCCCTTTTTATGTAAATCAGAGAAAACAGTCAGAGAAAATAAGAGGTATAATGCGATACATTAAGTTTTGTTACCTGCATTAAAGCATAACATGATCTGCTAAAAAAAAAAATCATCAAAATATCATTTGTCGAAGTCAGACAAAGGCTGTTATAGAATAAGTAAGAAAAAGATTCAGGTATTTTTTATTCAGGTGTTCCTAGACTTCTAAAGATTTCCATTCAACAGAACCTTTTTATAGGAAAAAATATCTTCTGCAATAAAGTGCAGAGTTCTATTAAAAATGGTTAGCACTTTAGTGCTTATGAGACACTGCAGACATCAGGCCTGTGCTCAAAAAAAAAAAAAAAAAAGATAACAGGAACCTGCATTATGATTTTCCTTCCTCGTGCTGTTCTCATTATGTGGAAAAATAACTGCGATCAAAGCTAGAGGACTGCTTGTTGGCGGCATGGATGTTTCTAGTGATAGTCTTAGTCAGGATTCCCGCTCCAGTGGTATTTTTTTCTCTTGTTCACTAAATGTAACTTAGCTTTTAGTTAACTACTCTGAGACTATTATATCCACCAGAGACTACAGTCTTATTTTTCCATGTGACTAAATGAACTCAAGGAGTGTTAAGTTTTGTCCACAGGGAATTAGGACCTTATTAAAGGGCTAGACCATAATTTGGAGTCTCCCATGGCAGGTTCCCTGGATGATGGGTCCAGTAGCGTAGTGACTGCTTCCTTCCACCTCATGCGTGCAGAGTCTGTAGGGACGGCTCTGCAGTCCTCCTCCTCTCCACCAGCCTCTCATCCATCTGACATCCCATTTTTGCTTTCCCAGCAGCATGACTGAGCTGGCTTGAGGACCGCAATCACAAGCAGTCAGGTCCTTTCTTCTGATCATTTTTTCTTCCTTCCACTATAAAGAGGAAACAGGGAAAATGCTGTGGTTCTCATTTCCAGTGGGAGCTAATCCTGCAGTGTGAGAATATAAGAGTGGCTCAACTAGATCACAGCCAAGGGTCACCTTGCAAAGGATGTCATGGCTGCCTGGCAGGGATGTAGCAAAAAAAGTGTGAGAAAGAATGTAAGTAAAAGGCAAGCTTTCTCCTGACAACATAATCTCATTTTGAGGCAGTCAGCAGTTTATGCTATGCCTGAGCAAATGACTGTCTACTTTATAGTTCTCTCTTGAATACAATTCCTTTTTGAATTCCTTTCTACTTTTGACTTCCATAGCATACTACAGTATTCCACCATTTAATGGGATGAGGTCTTATTCCTCTTTTTACATTTACTTCCTAGTTAAAGGACTCTTGGGGCAGGGTGGAGAGAGGTGTTTCTCTCATTGTTTTATGAGGCGTAATGAATAATCCCTCATTACCTATCTCTTCCATATATCACTTTCCACAACTCTGTAGCTTTTTTCCATAATGCCTTTGCAGCTGGGTTATTTCCAAAAGAGTCCTGCTCTATTTTGATTCTGTGAACCGTTCAGGATTCCTCAGGTACAAAGTAGCCACCAGCATGTACCAAAGGACAGAAATAAAACCACACCTTGGAATATCAAAATATCAAAATGGATATGGCAAAACAGCCATATCCCCAACACTGTGTGTTTACATTGATTTCACATCTTCAAATCTTTCTTTGGCACCAAAGTGTATTTATTCCTTATTCAGAGAACAAGAAACAGAAATGCAGGCAAGCCAGGCTGCTTACCCAAGGTCACAGTGTTAGAGGTGAAATGATTTACAAGTTCTGAACCTGTAAAACAACACTACCTGCCTGTGCTCCTCACAGTTCTGGAGGTAGTCACTTCCTCTGTTGCATGTCTTCATCACAGAATATCAACACTTCGGTTTTACATTTTGGGTGGTAATTACAGAAAAGTCCTAACTCCAATCCATAGTACTGGATGCCCATGAAGAAAATTCTGTTCAAGAAAAGGTGAGGAGGTTTACTCTTCCAGGTGCAAAAAGATTAACAGCTTAGTTGCCATGAGATCCCCAGGCGCTCAGATGGACATCCGCTAGAGAGATTAGAGATGAAAAAAGGTGACATTTCAAGATGCTGCTTGTATCTGGGAGCCTTCAGTGCAAATTACAGAATGTGAGACTGCTCCATCAGGAATCCTTGGAGACCATTGTTATTTTTCAAAGTGCTTTCAAGTGCTTTCAGAAAATAGGCTTACCTTACATTTCTCTATGCAACTATTTCTTCTGTCCCTTTGCTCCTCACTTGTTCTTCCTGTGACCTGTATTTTTACTTTCCAAATTGATTTCATTTTTCTTCTTAATAAAAAAAGAAAAAAAACAGTAAACCTGCTTCTTTTCTTGGGCTTCTTATTGCTAGAAGACCTTTTTCAGTTCTATGGCATAAAAAAATATTTTCCATGAGATTTCCTACTTATGCCGTGATGCTTAGTCTCATGGTATTAAACATAAGCATCAGAATATATGCTGTACTTTTGACTTTTTTTGGCCTCTGCCCACACAACTTATGACTGCATCTATACATTCATACTGCAAATATACAAATGCACACAGAGGACAAATGCAACTATACCAATGGTTTCAGGATCAAGATCTTTTTTATATATTAGGCTTTGATGCAGTGGCTAGGTTATATTAATTGCATTAGACAAGAATGTGTTTTAGGGCTTAGCCAAACCCTCTTTTTTAGGCAGAGCCCTTCTTCTGAGAAAGAGCAGTAGCAAACTCTTGCCTTCCCTTTGCTGTCTCTAAACAACATTTTAATAATCTAAATTACAAGCTGAGGATCTTCAAAATATCAGGAAGTTGGAAAAAATGCCAGTAATAAAACTGCCACATGCTCTCTAGAAATTATTGGTGCTCTGAAGTCTGCATTCACTCCTAGTTATGTGAAATTGGTAAGGTCTGTCCTACAAATGTCCCGTTCCTTTGGATGTGGCTCAGAGACATCCCCATATTGTGGAGAGGACTAGAAGGCCTTGATGCAATACTGGGTTTTGTCTTTAGTTTATGGAGCTGGATTGTAGGATAGGCAAGCTTGGTGGGGCCATTGTTATTTTATACTCCATTGCTATTATATGTGATTTGCTGTAAGAAGGGTGACAAAATGCGTGCATTAAGTATTGTTACTTTCTGCCTTTGAACATTATACAATTTTAATTACACCATTGCTCCCCAACCAATGAGATAATTGTATTTAGAATAATAACAAGGACAAACCCAAACATAGTGACAATTTGAAATAGTGCATTTAGCTTGAAAATGGCACTTTCAAAATAAATTAACCTGGGTATTAGAATTATCATCATATGGGATATTCTTGTTCATAGCAAGTATTCTCATGTCAAGGCCTTTACATGAAGGATTTCTTCTGACACTCAGTTCCCTTCTCCTTCTCAGGATAGCATGTGCAAGACATTAATTTATTTCAGCATTATCAAGTTGTGGCAAATTGCCAGAGTAGTCATGTTCTTTGGATAGCGTTGTGCATAAGAATTATTACAAATTGCAACAGGAAAATTATTTTTCTCTCATTTATGTCTCTGTGTGTTATGTGAGAGAAAGAGAGGGAAGAAGAGATATGCACCTACTAGAACTGGGAGAAACTGATACAATACTCAACAATCACTAGCGATTCACTGTTACAGATGGGCTTTTTTAAACAGGTACTGCAGAAACTCCAGTATTTTATTCACAATTTACTGTACTACAATATCTTGGTGGATATTCTTCCTTAATTCTGAGTAGCTCAGCAAAACACCAAAGCATCTTTGGGCTTGGCCAGAGATAGTCCTGAAGAAAAAGCTTATTTACCTTTTATGCAAAAAAATACAAACTGGGATTGCACTTGCGATGCAGAAATGGAGTGGCAGTATGTGCTGAAATAAATCCGTTTGACCTCCTGAAACCAAACTCTCTGTTAGCTTTTGTAAAGGATGGCAGTTCGTAAGATATCTGCAAAGAAAATGAAATACTGAATGGGTTTGATGCTGTATTTTTTAACTTCCACTATACTGACGGATAGTTTCTTTCGGGAAGGGGGAAATACCTTAGTACTGTTCTCGCTCTTTCCTGCTATTTGTCAGCGTACAAAGATCCATGCCTTGTTATGTACAAGTTTACACTGATATCAGAAAAAGTAGTGCATGAATGCGTAAGAGCATCACAAACGATAGGTACCTGAACTGAAGAGTTCTATACGTGGCTAAAATTCCATTAACTTCCATAATTACTTCTGCTTACAAGAGCACTTAATTTTCCCCATGAAATTGCAGGGATGTGGCATAATATTTCATATCTGTGAACATTTGGCAAATTCCTGGAAGAGTTTTCATAGGATGTCTTCCATAAAGGGCTGGTCTTTCCTGTATCAGAAATACTGATATTTATGAGCTGATGATTTGACTTGTTATTACTTTTAACATTCAGCCTGAATGTTTTTGGGGAAAAACAGTAGTTACTGAATTTCTTTACAGAATTTAAAAATTATTTCTCAGTAACCTCTTTTCTCACCAAAGCTTTCATCTATTTACTGTACACTTTTTTAAGCACACTTTCACGGTAAGTTACTTTAGTATTTTCTGCTTACGACATAAATAGGAAATGTTTCTAGACCCTGAATATTAATCTCCTTATTGCTTCTCTTTGAACAGGAAAAGAATGTGCACTGCCAGAGACACAGTCTGGATGCACTATTTTCCCATGATAAATATCTTTTCCCTTTCTTCAGCCCTGCAAAGTACTTTTGTCCTTTATTCGCCACTAATGCTTATGATAAAAAATTAAATTACTGTTCATCCTTTCAATAAGTTTCCCTCAGAGAATCTTTGCTAAAGAACAAACATTTAAAAGGGATGCAGAAGCTTTAGTTTTATACACAGCCCTACTATATTATTCATTGCAATGCATTTTTAATGTCACAGAAAGAAAAGTAAAATATATTTTAATTTCTGGGACTAGGCAGCCAAGTGATCCAGGGAATCGCAAATTCACAAAGGCTGAAGACAAATGCATATAGTGGAAAAAAAACCCTGCACCCAGCCCAAACCCTCCTAGCCTCCAGTAACCCGAAGGTTTTCATAAGAGATTTGTGAAAACTCTTAACTGGTTGAAAATCTCCTGAGACTGTCACCATGGTGCAGAGACGCTGGGAACCTCTGACCTACAAGCATTCAATGTGCTTCAGACACTCTCTTTTTTCATTGAAGAAATAGGTCAGCGAGATTGGGATAATAAAAGAAAAAAGGCTGAAAACAAAGCTATAGCTATTAACATAGCTGTTGGGATTACGATGAAGGTTTCTCCTGCCTCTTCTCCTTCTCTTTACTTCTTATAAAGAAACCAACCTTTTTTCTTTTGGTACATTTGTTCATAAACAAACTCATTTTGACTAAATAATTGCAATGATTTATGTGAGCATCCTTTTTAGTGTTTGAAACCTGGGTACTATTTTACAAGAACAAAGAGTGAATAATATTCTTTACTTTGTTTACGAATTGTCAGGGCTAATGGTTTTCTTTGTGTTGTATTCTCTTGGAATTCAGCAATTTATCTTCAATCCACAAGAGTTACAGCATCTAGTGAAGAATCGATTTACAAACCTCTCTGAACATAAGACTGTAGATTAAACCTTATGGACACTGTGTTCTTCAAACATGAACACACCTTTTATGTTACACAATGATGGAATTGCATCATTGTTTGATATAATAAACAAAAAGCAGAGCAAGATTTTCAGCTTTTGTTTTGCAATTCACAACAAAGAGTCTAATCAACTGTAATTTTCAAGCATGCATTTTGAAGTTGGGAAATGTGTATGGTTAATAGATATTTCCCTAGACTAAAAAACTTAATTTGCATTGTAGTCTGTCAAACATCTGATAGCAACCCACCCATTTCATGAAACAAAACTGGTCAGAAATTCGAGAATAATAGACATAGTTTACTTCTAAATGGTGACTGTGAGGGCTAGTCAATAATTTTAAGAATGCAATTATTTTACTGATGAAGTCATCGTATTACAAAAGCATTTCTCACAAATTGGTAACTTGTTATTATTGCAATGGTTCCTTATGTATCATTAGGACTTTATATTAACAGAAGAGAACATATGTCAGTGCAGGTAGCTGATAATTCTCAAATGGGTCCATTATTTTTTTGAAAAAGATGTTGTTATTCAGCTGCTTCACAAAAATACTAAACCCAGTGTAAATCTTGGTAATGTTACTATATCCCCTCCGTCATTTCTTTTTCTCATCTTGACCAAGGCAAAGTTCAGAGTTGCCTTGAGATGCACAGTTTGATTATAGGCTGCAGGTGGATTTCTCATAAAGACATCAGAAGGTTTTATGGAATTCACCACTTCTTAGACTAAAAGGAAGAGAGAGCACTTTATTATTAGTAAAGTCATCAGCTGTTAAAAACAGGGGAGTAGAAAATGCCAGTGTTCATGAAAGGCCTGTGGTAAAGAGGATTAAGCAAAAAAACCCCAAAACCTCTGAGACTCCAAAAATGGTTGTAGTTGAAGCCAAATTTGATTTTGATGAAAGGAAAGTTCTATGAGGAAGGCATTCAAGGTGACATTTAGGCAGTTTTTCAGTCCATTAATTCGTGTTGATGAAGAAATCTCATTACAGACTGGACAGGAAATATTCAGGGAAGCAAAACTAAACGTAGGAGAGAAAATTATTGGAAGACATAAACACAGAAATAGTTGGATAAGCTTTACAAAGATTAAGATACAAGAAGAAATCGGAGCTCTGAGGAAAGCTGAAAGTACGAAGACATCATTGTGAGGAATGAAGACATTTCTAAAATGGGACTGGTAAAAATTTTGGAAAGAAAACACTTAGCAACTTAAAGAGATCAGGAATACAAAAATGAAAATAATGTACAAAATGGTTAAGCTGAGAGGAAACACAGTGGCTAAAGAAAAAATCTGATGTTAAAGAAAATTTTGGGAACATTTTAACTCTGCAGTCAGTTTTGACAGAACTGTGTATGGGGGAAAGAAGAAATATGAAAGAACTGACAGCAATTAATAGTTGAACTGACTTGGTAGAAAGATTCTGCTGAAATACAAATCAGGAAAATAATGATGCGAGTAATAATTTGCAGATAGAAGTAATTTTAAAGAGTAAAAGGGAGTGATAGTTAGGGCAACTTCAAACCAGACCGAAGCTGCACTGACTGGATATGCATGCTCTGCTGGTTGATGAAGAAAGTGAGAAGGCCAATAATGACGTTTGTAATTTTCATTGACTTTTGTTTCAGCTTGGTTGGAAGCACTGTGGAAAGCTGCAAAATCACATGGCATTCAGATAAGATAATTGCAATAATGAAGGCTGTGTTTGACAAGTCTTGCAGCATTGAAAAAAAATTAATGAAAAATTAAACAAGTCAAAGCTTGGTATAATATAAGGAAGCATAGAATCACTATAGTTTTTCATCATATTCTTAAACTAGACAGTAAGAATGATAAATAAGGTAGAGGGCATGACTTGAGATGATCTAAAGTTAAGGTCCTTAACTAACACAGATGACATCACACAGCTGAAAAAAACCCGCTTGAATTATTGATGAATCAAATTAATAATTAACCTTGGAAGATTGGTTTCGTCAACTTTGACTCATAATAAATGCCAAGAAGATGAAGTGGCTGCAACATGAAAAAGAAGCAATAGGAAGGGCAAGTGAAATGTGAAGTCAAAGAATATGCAAGACTTATATCCCCATGTGCACAGGGGAAACTTGACCACTGCTGAAGTTTCCTTCAGGGTGAGAACAAAAGGACAAGTTCTTCACAGGAACTGGTGAAGCCTTTTTTTATGCTGCTAGTAGAGTGGAATTGGGGGAGTGGTGGGTGGTTGCCTTTCCCCTTCCCCCAGTGAGCTTTAAACAGTGAAAAGACAGAACCTCTCCTTCTGGTGAATCTCACTCATATAAATGGATTTGAATGACTCCTGTTGTGTACCAGATAGATTAGGATTTCATGCGTCAGTTGCAGAATTCTTTAGCCTAGTTCTGATGTTTTCTGGTTTCACAACACAGACAAACACTGCTCCAGTACTTAGAGCTTGAAAGATGATCAATTTACTGTAGATATGAAGTAAAAAGAAAATGCCTTCTCATTTTCACCAGCCCTGCACTTCAGCACACATGGCGCTGGCTGTCTATATAACAATTTATGCCTCTTGACACTTGTGCAAACATTTTGTTCTCTTTTCTGAAAAAAAGATTCACATATAGAAGTAGAAAAAAATGCTCGACCCTTTACTAATTTCTTTCCAGAACATGTGTATTTTATGGATGCTGTAACGTAGACCCATGTAGCTGGCCTCAAGGACACGGTGAACTTTGCGGCAGGGTGGCTCACATGCAGCAATGCTCCTGCTCGCACTCCTTACGTCAGTGTATGTCGTGGCACGTAATGTAATATATGCCCTGTAACAGTACTAGTCCCTCAGGTGTATCAGCATCTGCTAGGAATAGTTTTACTTCTCTCCCTCCTGAGGCAGAATTGTGTTCAGCCCTTCTCCTATCTTGCACTTTTGCTGCTAGAAGACTGGTGCCTTAGCATTTATCTGATTATCTCTTTGTTCTTTTGGGTCCTGTTTACCACATAACTGAGTCTTCTCTGATTAATGTGAGCATAAGAACTACCCAAGACATCTCAAATCATTCCTGTGAGAAAAGCCCAAAGTTTCAAATAGCCAGAGGTTGACAAAGTCCTTATTTAAGCATTGCTTTATGCTTTTTTTGTTTTCTTAATCTGCCACATTGCTGATCAGAAATGATCCACAGGATCCTGTTGCCCTATGTGAGGGGATATATATTATCAGCATAAATATTGCTTCAGCTGCCAAGAGTTCAATAATGTAAACCATCCTGCATAAGAACTAGGGGAAAAATATTAAATTCAGAACATGTACCTGCCATTACAAATTTATCAGTGCAAATAAATAAAAGGCACGTTCTTTCTGTCAAAGACTGTGCATGGAGGTATGCCATTTTGTACTGGCAGCATCTAATGATATTTCAGTCTTCTCACTCACTTATCAGAAAGAAACACACTTACAGAACTGGAAATGAACACTTTCCCCCCTTTCAAACTCATATATTATTTAAAATTACAAAATATTACTTTGAATCTTGCTACATAGATTCTGGAAAATCTGTAATACTTGCCCTACAGCATAACCAAGTTAAACTTAAATCCACTGTGCGTGGAGAACTTTGCCAGCTAGCTAAATAGAGTCTATAGACGTCTTGATACACTTGTGCAGTTCTCAAGGACATCAAGGTGGAACAAGTGCAGCAGTTAAGTCCCTTACAACCAATTCTTTTTATTTCAAATCTGCAAGTGTATAACTCTTTGGCTGACATACTCCCGTAGCTACAGTGTTGTAGAACAATCCTTTAAGGCCTTATTATTCAATGTGTAAGCTTTTTTGAAACATACTGATTGCTTTGTGCCAAAACTTAACTTGGTCAAGCGATCTCTGGAAATTTTTTCATGTTTTTATTCCTTTTGCTGTAGATTATCTGTAAATAAACAGGTGTATTTTCACAGATGTTTTATTCAGAATCATTTAAATGTGATGTATAACTTCACCATATCTGCTCTGATTGCACAGCATTTTTCCTGTTTGTTGCTTAAATTCCATTTTTCTAGTGGTGCCCCTTGAAACACATCTAAACAGGAAGGACAAAAGTCAAATTACAAGACAACAGAGAAAGTATTTTGGATACAAAGTTTTTGGCAGCTCTTGTACATGTGACTTTCATCCCCTGTCAGTATGCATTTTTCTGAGAAGAAAAATGGTCTGCCAAATGTGGAGATGAAGAGTAAGAGAAGCCTGAGCTTTAATTCAATGTTCTTAAGTTTGTTTTGTTGATGACATGTATTCATTGCAAACTTTTTAAATACTTTTGTCACTGCACAAATTTACAAAGATTAGAAGCTTTCCAAAGAGAAGCATTTTTTAGTTTTCCAAACAAGTAATCACTGTTTCCAACAGCAGTCTAGCACCTTTTTCTTTACATGGGCAATGAATAAACTACATAGTTTATGTTGTTAACAACAGTTTTTTCTTAAACATTCTCATCACAGGATCCTTAATTGTGAACTTTTTATATAACAACCATAAGGACACCTAAAAATATATTTTTAAATGTTTAAAACCTCGCTCTCCTTTACTGATTTACTCGAAATGTTAAATAGCCCTTCATGCAAAACAATCTCATAAAATAATAATGAGGAAAACATAATTTTACTTGCTTTCTTTCAAAGATTTCTGAGATAACAGGGATATGCAATAGTAATTAACAAAGCCCCAAACCCTAAACTGCAGGAGTATGAGATTTCTGACAAGAACATAATGCTCTCTGTCTTTCATACACCGCTTCCTGACCTGAAGACGTTACTTGACCTTCAGTCTTTTGGGATGCTGAATACCAGTAAAAATGTGCTCTGGAAGTTAAAGAAAGGGAAGGTCTCCTAGTAGTTCATGGTAGTTGAATGGACAAGATGTCACAAGGCTAATTGAACTATTATCCCAGCTCTATTAGTCACTTACCCCTATGACCTAAGTCACTTCTCTTCTCTGTTCATTGCATTCCCCTCCAAGTTTTGGACTGAAATGTCTGACCAGGCCAAAATAATTTTAAGGACATGTATTAGTAGAGAGCTTTACACTGTGAGGGATTGATCCATTTCAAATGCTTATATACTGCTGCACAGGAAAGAAATCATAAAGAGCATTTAGAAAATAATGAAAAGTTTTGTTCTTTGCAATTAAATTTGTTTAGAACATACTCACTTCACCTTATTCCAGATCACTGTTACTGTCTCACAGTTATTGACTCCTCCTTTTGCGCCAATGCCAGATTTTTTTTGGAGAAGCTAGGGGAAAAGGACATTTTTTTAACATGGAGAAAAACATGGTTGACCCTTCCAAGCCCCTCTATTTTCCCTTTTATTGCTGAGCTTGATGTTATATGGTATGCAACAACTCTGATTAGTTTGGGTCATCTGCCCAGTTGTCTCCCCTCCCAGCCTATTGCAGAGCCTCCCAGTCTATTCACACGGGGGAGCAGAGTGAGAAGCAGAGAAGGGCTTGACACTGTGCAAGCCCTGATCAGCAAAAGATAGAACATTGGCATGTTATCAGAATTGTTTTGGTCAAAAATCTAAAACACAGCTCCGTATGAGCTGCTATGAAGAAAATTAACTTTATCCTAGTCAGGCCTGGTACAATATATACTACATAAACTTTTTTTTTTTTAAACTGATAGCAATTTCTTTTTTCCCCTGCCAAGACTAAAGTCAGAGTTATTGCATATCTTTCTTTTATAATAGCTGGTAAGCAATTAAAAGCAATCTAGAGTCTGCAGTTCCTTGCTCTGCTCAAGGTGATTGCAGAAGAAATGCAGAATCCCAAATTAAAGCTCTTGCATGAAAAAGTTTGCATTTTTTAACTTTTAAGGGGAAAAAGCATATCACAAGCTGTTGTATGAAGTGATTACCCATATGGTTCTACACTCACAAGTTGCAGAATAGCTTAGGTCTTGAAAATATATATTTACCTTTGCTGCAGTGTACTAAAGTATCTGTTTATAGAACTAGGTGAAATTCTGTGCTCAGATACTGTGTTCAAAAAAACAGATTCTTTTTGGCTAAAATTATTTGCAAATATATATTACTTTGATGGTTGGGGTTTTTTTGTTTGTTTGTTTGTTTCATTGTCTCTTTCCAAAAACCTTGAAAACACATCAAGGTTGAAAGTGTTTCATTTCAGTGGTATATACCTGATAAACAACTGTATATTGAGTCCTCTTGGAGGCCAGCTAAAAATCAACCTGTCAGGGACTTTTCATCCCATTCCCAGGCCAGTTTCAACTGTCCCAGTACTATTTGCAATGTGTAGTTCTTCTATAACATCCTACTTTCTCTACCTTTTGTAATCTATTTTTACTCTAAAGCCTAAAAACTTGACATATTCTGAAAATAATAATATTCCAATTCCCTTGCCTTTTGTTTTCCCCCGTGGATATATATCTGAGCTCCCACTGGTCACAGTAATTTGTAAAGCTTTGTTTCTGCTGACAGATTTTATAAAGAACTCAGTAGAACGTGGTGTCTACACAGCACCGTGGGATCTTGAATGACCCCATGAAGATAAGCTCATTTGTGTTATGTGTTTATATCAATAAATTGTAGGAAGATGGTTGAGCTGCAAAAAATTGTTAACAATACCTTTGATAATGCACCCTGAAAATATGATCCCTGGAATACGCCACTCTTGTTCAATACTAAGGAACACTGCAGTCTAAAAAAAGGATTTTACATCTAAAAGCAAGCACATTGGTGCAAATAGACAGATTAAATATTTGAAAAGCTCACAAATTATTTCAGCTATGCAAAACAAATTACTAGCGTTATGGTCAAATAAATATAAACCTTAAATCAAACACCAAACTTCAGAAAAATTAGTTTTCATTTATTTGTTTTCTTAGGTAAGTAAAGACTGCCCATAGGAAACTGACAATGCTTTCAAGCTCTTTTCCTCCGGCCACCTTTACCACATCCTCTGTCTTCCTGCACAATTCCAAAGGTGTGATCAAAGCTTTTTCCTTATTAGGCACTGCAAGAAAGGGATGGGTGTAATTGTGTTGGGAGGAACAATTCACTTTTATCTAAAATTTCTGAAGAAACTTTCTTGTGAGCAAATAAAGGCTTGCTCAGTAACAGTATTGATTCCTGTCAGAGATTATTGCATCTTCTTCTAATGCACTGCCAGGTAGGAATTATACTTATGCATTTGGGGGAAGTGCAATAATAATAGATGATTCAGATGGCTCTGTACGTGGGACTAATAGTGATTAGTATATAGAAATAGCAAACATTGCTATCGTCCATGGACCATATTCCTCTGATATTTACCAAGGAAGAGAAATAAAGGACAAGCTGGGTAAACAAAATATTAAAAATTGCATATTTCTACTGCATTTTATTTGGCAAAGTGTTTGAATCTTCCTCACTCTTGATGCTTGGGATGATGGACCCCAGATCCTTGTCTGGTACTATTACAATACAAATTCTAACAATTACAATCACAAAAATAGTTTGGCATTCACTAAATAGTTTTCTGAAAATATATAATTCATCTCTTATATTTTGAATCACTGACTCTAGTTCCTCTTTCAGCCTTTCTACCTTGCAGCCTTTCTACATAAAACAGTCTCATATTCAACAGTCATCAAGACTACTGAAGTCAGTTAGTATTGCTGTTTATTTTAAGAGAAGGAAAGACCTCTGAGTGCTGGATGACTCTACAAATGTTCACAATGCATCCTTGGTAAAAAAAGACCATGAAAGTAAACAGGGTTTAGCAAATTTTTCAAATTGTGCACTGAAAATTCAGCATGTTGTAATATGAATGTTTTATATCACAACCCTGCATGCTAACATTACTCAAAGATAAATGCCCTTGATAAACCCTATCATTTTCACACTTTGACTGTAAAGTGTTGAAATAAAAAGCTGATGAAGCATAAAGTGTTGAAGTAGCATGTTATTTTCAACATTTTATCTGTCATTTGCCATTTATTTCAACACTTTATATAGTACATTAAATACTTGTCTGTCAAGTAAGTGTTTGAAGGCCTGAGGACATAGGGATGCCTCCGAGCAACAGCAAACCACTGGGGCACCACTGGTGGTCACAGATCCACCTATGAATGTTACAGGGCTAAAGACCGTGGGGGGATCCGAGGAGATCCAGGAGCAGTGAAGGTGTCAAGCAGCACTGAGGACGTTCCAGACGGAAAACTCTGGCAACATGAGACTTGCTGAGGATAGCAGGATGCAACCATATGTCTTTCATACAAGAGTACGAACATGTAGTGGTAAGGGATCACTACCTGCTCATAGCAGCAGGTATCTGTGGATACCTGGGTACCAAGATCCATTGCACTGACCCACTGGATATGTTGTGGGCAACTCTGTCACTTCTGTGCAGTGGAAAAGTCCTTAGTGCCATCCATGCTTCTGGGGCCCATTGTCAGCTTTTGGGTAATACCACAACCATTTGAGAAAAAAGACATTGGTTTAAAGGGTTTTATGGTCAATTAAGGGCTTGTCTACCTGGTAGTCAAATTAATTTGAGGTCTGAATTTAATGTGTATTAGTTAAAGTGCATTGAATTCTCATGTGAGCATCTTTTGAAGTGAACTAAGTAAAATACTGCCACTATATTTCTGAGGCTGCTCACATGACTGTTTAATGTTCTGTAAATACTCTACTTCAGATTCAAACTTTAATCAATTCACACTAATACATCTTGATGTCTTTGATTCAACACTCTTGGAAATAAGCTTTTCAACATTATTTTGGTGAGCCAGATTAGAGAAAAAGGTAGGAGCAGGCAGGACAGTATTCATTGTTTCTTCATCTTCCAGAGTTGCATCAGTACTTGTGTGCATGAGGGAAGGCAGGGAGGTCAAAAGAGTGCTCCCTGGCTCTTTGCTTGTTCTTCCTTATCACTTTTACCAGTGCTAGCACTATTTGGTCCAGGACCCAGCTCAGCTACCTTAGGCCTATAGCAATCATTAAGTGGTATGTAAGTGCCTAAGGCATGAAGTAGTTCAGCAGGTTCATGGTAAGCTGGGTTCAACCCATGGCTCACCGGCTTTGTGAAGAGGTGTGTTCTTATGAGACCTGGATGTATAGGAGAGGGTAATGGCAATATTTTCTCAGGTTCACCAGGGGATCGTCCAGCATTTGGATTAGGCTTGAGTACTGGTACTTATAGGTAATTCAACAGCAACTCATACTGTTTTCCTGGCATGACAAGCAGAACTAAGAACATCCCCCTCAGACCCCTGAGTTTCACTAGAAAATTGAATAGGCAGGAAGAGCTCTTTTACCTTAAAGGTGAATATGTTTCCATTAACTGATACTAAAAACATACATTCCATACATTCGTACAGTGGTGTGAATGTAGTAAGCTCCTAGTATGGAAAAAGAATAAATAAAACAGCATATGCTCTACAAAAGCTGCTCGAGACACTACTATGTTTTTCGTACTTATATGGAAATTCAGTGCCAGAAAACTATTACTCAGCTATTTCACAGACTGAGTAAAATTAAAACACAGAAAATAGCCTAATTTAGGTCTTATATTGCAAATAAGGCACTACATGAATTAAGCCTGTGTTGGTAAAGCAAAGGTGTTTGGTGGTTTTGTTTTGTTTTGTTTTTTTTCCATTTTGTTCTAAGACACAGGAGCTACATTTATATTTCTGCAACATTTAAATATAAAACCACTACAACTAAAATATACATTCATTTGTTTTTCTTATTCTGGACAAGGTCTGTTAAAATAAACAAAAATTCTGTTATCTTACCAATGGTATTTTTTTCTAGTAGAAAACATAAGCTAAAATATTTAAAGTTCTTCAAAGTGTTTCCAGTATAGCAGTTATCTATTCATTAACTGCTCAGTAATTGAATCTCTCAGGTGTACAAACAGAGATGAAATCCAATTGTGTTGAGTTATATTTGGTGACATCATATGACAGTGTATTCTACACTGATATGTCAGATCGGATCACATACTTTGTATTATTCAGCACATTTTGAATCAATGGACCAAAACTATCCTGTCTAAATTCTGTTCCTTTGAGCAGAACTTCTCTAAGGAGGAGTCTGAACTACTGGCTTTTCATTTTCTGAGATCATTATCAAGGTGACATATTGCTTCTCAAATAAACCCATGATTTAACATAATGGCTGAAAATTACCAAAATGTCTAACTTTAACAGGTATCTCTAAAAATGCCTGAAGAATCTATGTAGTTTCTCAAAATCCTCTAAAATCAAATATAATAAGAAAGCACAGAAAACAACAGTATTTTGTGACAGCCTCTAAATTTTTTTTTGTCTGTAATTTTTACCAGTCTTCATACACCAAAAAAAACCCCATCCCACAACAAAAAACCAAACCCCTCAAAAACCAAACCCCCCAAAACCCCAAAGGTGGTCCTTTTATAATCATACGTTACCCTCCCACCTAGCCTAGCCTTTTCTTCCTTTTTTTGTTGTGGTTAGGTGTTTTTTTTTTTTTTTTTTTTTTGTTAATGAAATAGAGGTTTTGATAAGAAATAATCTTCAGTTTCTAGTTTATATGCTTCATGTGGCCTCAGCATGACTTTAAGAAGGTTCCCTGGGGCTGGGTGAGTAGATCCCTCTGTTCACCCCAGCCAATGTATGGTGATGCCACTCCACTCTCTTTCTTTCCTCCCTTTTCCTTCCCACTCCTGACCACATGCTGCTGCATGCTTTGCACCAGTTGTGGGACTCCATTGTGAGCTAATCCAATTCGCTAACCTTGCAAATGGACAAGAAAAAGATAATATGTTTTTTTCTACTCTGTGAATTGAATTGGCTTCAGGAAAGCTCTAATGAGTGCTGGAGCCCATGAAAAGTAGGGGTAGAACTACAAAAGGGAGCTAAAATACATGCAGAGAAGGAAAGACCTCTGGTTTGGTGACAATGGTCTGTCTCTTAGATTGACTAAACTTTGCGTGGAAACATGGCTTAACTGTCTTTGTAAGTAATTCATTGCTTGATTATCACTCACCTGCAGTCCATACTGGGAAAATGAGTTCACTGTTGTAAGCTGCTCCCACTTGAAAGGAAGATTATCCAGGTTACTGATTCTTAATTACACTCTCTTGTTGCCTTTCTACTAACAAGAAATGAAACAGCCTTTTGGTATGTCATTACTAATTTCAGGCACACATGGAAATACAGAGGTAAAAGTGAAAGGCCAATATTATCTACAAAAGAACTGGCATCCTCAAACAATATTTATTTTGCAGACTGGTGTGGATAAGGATAGATATGTCTATCAGTACTCTAGCCTCATCACATGGGATTCTATTTAACCATCAAAATGAGACTATCACTTCAGATTACAAATTAAGTGTTTGGTCCTGGGAAAAACTTAGCAGCAGTGAATTGATTGTAACCAAATAGCAACTTCTGACATACTCTCAGGCTGCAGCCTGAAAAGTGGGAATATTGGAAAAAACTATCTGATGCCACTGAAAATCAATATAACCCAAGACCAAGCACTGTCTGTTTCATAAACTTTATCTTTTCTCATAAGAAATACCTGATTTCTCTGGTGCAGCAGGGCAGGCCCTGAGAGGTTTAGTTATATAATAGGTTCCATATTAACAGTTGCTTCTCACTGATTTTTATATCCTGCATTTAAAGATATTCATTTCCGAGGAAAGTATTTCTACTGTGCTGATTGCAGGGAAGCTCATACCGTGGAGGCTGTTTCAAACAGCATAATTAAATGATTTTCAATCATTCTTATGCCAAAACACTCATAGATTTATCCCTACCTTCGATAGTTTGAGAAGGTTATCTACAATGTATTGAAGATGAATGACTCAATGCAAATGCAGGAGATTCCATCGGTGATAACAACCCTTACTGCCACAATACTGCGCTGGAGGCTGAATGCAGCAGCACATCCCCTCTTCCCTTGCAACAAGGAGCCCAGGCTGCACCCGTTCTGCACCAGCTCTGCCTACAGAGGGGTTAGAGCATCCTCAGACCTTCCTCCCTGCCGCACGACATATAACCGTTCTAAGGAAGCCAGGTCCAAGAAGCTGTAGAGGGTTTGCCACATAGACCTTGCAACATTTAGCCCTTCATTTCTTTCTTAGGGGTTGATATGGCTTCCATAACCATAGCATTGGAAGCTATGGACGCAGAAATGAAGAGGTGAAGCCTGGAGTAGTCTGCACCAGGGGAGCTGATGCAAATGCACAGGCTACTCTCTTTAAAACATGAGTAAAAAAGCTTTCTGAGTTGGAAAGGACACATCAAAGAGAGTGATCAGCTAACCCCTGGGTAAATGTGCCAGTGTTGGAGTAGGTCTGAAACACTTTAAGGGCTTTGTCAAGTTTTCAGAATTTTTTTTTTTTTTTAGAGCTAGGACAGCTTAACTTGCTGTGGGTCAACCTATTACTCATTCTTCCTCCAATTGCTTTAAAACCTCAGTCTGCATTTATTACCACTAGTGACAGCTGTGAAAAAGGGTTTTGTTACAAAATGCTGATCCTGTGAAAACTAATGACGTTGGTTTCAACTAAAGTTTCATCCAGAACAGCTTCTCAGGGCTAGGATGGAGTTTCTGCTCACAGTGAACACATTGATGTTTGGACTAGTTTTTTCAATGGATGCTTTCCAGGCATATGTTATTGACTTCTCAACAGCTCTCACACTAAAGGAATGTACACAAAAAAGATGCAAATTTTCTATTACACTCTAAACTGGAAAGACATTTTGTAACAAGAGAAGCTAGGAAAGAGGTTCTGAAAGATCTAATGAAAACTATTTAGCAATCTGTTTATTACTTTCTGAGCATGGGTTTTGCTAAGGACTGAAGAAGAGATGAAGAAAATGTCAATCCACAAAACAGGAACAGAAGTGTTGTATGTTGTATTTTGTTTTACCCACAATATGGATAAAACCCATCTTAAGGTCTAGTGGGCATTTATCACTAGGCTAGAATGCAACAATTGGAGGACATAAAGGGTTAAATTAAAGGGATGTCAGGGTACAGCCTTTAGGGTTTATTTGCATTACCATGAGATAGACAAGAAGTAAGAAATAGCTGCCTGATTTAATTTTGGTTTATAGCAACCAGCTGATCAGGTGAGATATACGTAGATATAAAGGAGGCAGAGCAAAGATGGTGATTTGTTTAAAGTGAAGGAAAATGATGTAGAGCTAAACTTCTCAAAGGATGTTTTTCTGATACTCCCTTATTTTTTTTCTGAGACTCTGCCTCAAAGAAGAAATGAAAAGGGCAGCCTTTTGCATATGATAAATACTTTGGAAATGTTTGGAGTAAAAGACTTTATTTTTGAAAATTATTAGTACAGATCAGGGTTTTCTTGTTTAGCATAGACAAAATTTGATTTTTGTTTAACACTGGGATATTGACCTTCAAATCCTCTCTTTCTTGCTAAATGTCAGCAGGAATATGCAAAAATAATTCCACAGTTCAGGATAGCAAACCATCAGGTGGTACTTGGTCAATCTTTCCTGTTAAAACTCTTCCAGTTGGCATAAATTATTTCAGTACTAATTGAGACAGAGTGAAAAAGAGAACTAGAACAGCTTAATGGCTTTGGAATGCCTCTAGTGCTTTGTAGGTGCTGAAGTGAAGTAACCAAATTATTGGCTGAAGAAATTAACTCATTCTCAGTGAAAATATAACCACTTTATCACATTTCTCTCTCTCTTTTTCTTTTTTTAAAGAAGGGAGGTCATGTACCCGGAAAATTTCAATGTCCACCAGAAGTAGAGAGGTTATCACAAATAAATTAGAAGCGTATATATATATGACTCCTCTGCATAGTTACTAGCTTCTTGTTTCGTTGCTTTTCCTTATGCTACTTTTTTTTAATGCTCTTTTCAATAACTGCAAATAAACTCCTTTTGTCTGAATTAGGAGACATTTTATTTATTTATAGCTGGATTTCTCAGCTAGACGTAACTGAAGACGTACTGTGATAATTCTTTGCTAGCTAACTGGACAGTAATGTATTTCCACATAGACTTGTGGTGAAACAATAACCATGGAGGTATAATTGCACACTGTATTTTGCTTGCAGTACAGATTAAACTAGTAGGGGTTTTCATAAGTGGATTCTGGTTACTCAGGCAAGCTCCAGACTAAGCACACTATCTGCACCTTTATTTTCTCTGTGATGCATGTTTCAGTATGTAAAGCATCTGAACATCAATGTCAGTACCTTGAAGTAAAATTGACAGAGCACGTTACAAAGAAGGTTAATAAAGGGATCTTTTGGAGATAGCTTGATCATGATCTTTCTACCTGCATTGTATTCGCTATTTTAAAATAAAAGACTACCAAGCTAAAAGTTTACAGTTTTACAGATACCTTCCAAAACAAAAATAAAGAGTTTTAAACATTGCAAATCTGATTGGTAATTATTTATCAAGTTTTCAGATTAAAATATGGAAAACTTATAATAAAATATTCATGAGCACATTCTGTAAGAAGCATAAATCACATACTGAATGGGCTTCATAAGTGAAGAAAGTGTTTACATATTAGATAAACTACTGATAAACCCCATCCCTGTAATGGATCCAATCGATCTAGCAAATTTTCAATGGATTCAAATACCAACCTTTAAGAAGCTAGAACTGAATCAATATGCACGTTACATATAAACTGACAAAGATGAATTAAGCTGTTTTATCTAGCATGACCTTCTCTGGATTATTCATACATTACCTTCATCATGTCTCATGCAGTAAGAGTGATTCAAGTTTTCTTTACCATTGTGCCTGTCATCCTGTCATATTTTAATGTCAACACTGTGTTTATTAGGGACATTTTGCCCGGGGGGGGTGTTTCATTTTTGCCTTTCAGTCAGTGAAGAGAGAAAATATCACTGTGTCCCTGTATTTTTGCATAGCATCACACCAACATAGCAACTTGATGACTAACTGAGCTGTCATAATAAGCATCAAGGATTTATAAAGTGTATTTTGTTGGAACTTCTAACTCTGGGTTTTTTTTCTCTGTTTAATGAATTTTCTTTTCTATTCCTGCGCTGCCTTATACGGTGCAACTAAAAGTCTGCAAGCAAATGGTGGGTTGAAAGAAACACCAAATCATTATGATAGCCAAAAGTTCATGAAAATTTGTATTGCATTAGGGAAGGAGGGAAAAATTAAAACATCAGAGAAGCAAAACAGTAAACTGACATGACAGTCATGACATCTCCGGTTAGATGCTCCAGGTCAACTGTACACGCTGTGTAAAAACACTCATAATTACTGAAAAAGTGAGTCAGAAATTGTGACCGTAAATCCATTTACTGAGACATAACTTATTAAGCAAGATCGCTAGGTATGATCACTCTATCATTGGTATAATCCATTTTTCTTCCCTAGCACTTTGTCATAGTTGGAATTGTAGCTTTTCACCAACGTGGTCTCCATGTGTGAACATTCCCAAAGATCAGGGCAAAACATGAAAAATGCAAAATGCATGTGTACTTTGTGAAGCTATAAGGTAGTTTTCAGAGGTACAGAACAGATATATGCCTGTATCATTCATATGCCTTGGAGAGGATGTTTTCTGGGATGCTATTTACATCTAGGTTGAGTCTGGGGATAAAACATTTGCATGATAGTTTCATGAAACTGAATCCATGGGCAGCAGAACTCCACAGAGCTGTTCATCCTAATAAAAATAAACTAGTCTCTGTAAGATTGGGTTCTTTATTCTTTAAAATTTGTTCTATCTGTTTGACTGCAAGCTCTAGCAAAAAATATAAAACATCTTTTCTTGCCCCTTCAACCTCAAATACTGGATATAGTAACTTTTTCAACTTTTTGGTATTTTATTGACTTTGGTAATATACAGTTGTGTATAGAAACTAAATGGTTAGAGCATAAATGCCTCATCTTGCCAAGACAAGGATCGGAGAGGAACTGCAATTTAAGCAAACAAAAAAGGTCATTGAGCATTCAGCCATATGGAGAGAATTTCAGGGTCAAGCTGTGCAAGGAGTGGAAGAAGCCTGACTTTGAATGATTCATGCATCATTCATTCAGTTATTTGGAGGAGTATCTTCAAGTCACTTTATATTCCTAAAAGAGGACATAAGAAGAATTTAAGCACCAAAATTCAGTATTGTAATGGAGACTTCCTTTCCAGTGCCCGGCAGTCACGGGGGCCTTGGGAGTGTTGCCTTACCTGAGCTGTGAAGTTCTGGCCATGACTAAAGGCAGGTTGCTGTCCCTGTGTAGGAGCGCTTTGTCTCAGGAGCTGGGCATCAACACCTTCACTCTGCTCCAGAAGCTCTTTTCTTTGTCTCTAGGAACTAGACTGACACACACTGTGTACACATTAATGAAGAAATCAGATTATGAGATTTATTTACAGTAACACCAGTAATGAGAAAAAAAAGATAAAATTAAAACTAGAGAAAACAAAGAATAGACTAGACTTGAAAAAAATGAAGTCATGAAGTCAGAATTCCCCGGGGAGAAAGCTAGGAATTAAGAATCTTTCATAAGAAATAAAATTAAAGATTTGCTAACGACTGTCAGGTAGATTTGTGTGTGAATGGCATATTGTTCTTTGCATTCTCTCATGTGAAATGTTGCTGCCTTTTTAAGCAGACTGTAGGAGTTTCTTTAGCATGCTTCCAGCTAATCAAAATCAAGTGGCCATAGAACAGGAAAGAATAAGCAGTAAAGTTGATATATTTGAATCTAACATTAAAATTCAACAATAATCCTTCACTCCTTGAGTGTGCCTCTATTTTATTAAGTATTTCAATGCAATATAATTAATTTATTAGTAGCAATTAACGTGCTGGTAGCAATATCCTTGAACAAGGGTTGTAACTCAAGAACTCATGCTTAATAAAAAAACCTACTGTGCTTCTAGTGGCTCCTGCATAATGGGAGACCTGATACCCAAATATCTGAAAATCAATACAAAATGAAAATGTATTAATCAGGAGCTAGAACCGGACTTATCATGCAGCAAGTATTCTATATTATAAAGAGCTGCTATATCATATGCACAGTATAAGCTGATGAGAGCATTTATTGGGTCTTTGATTTATTGAATTTTTAATTTTAATAAACCACTTATAGGCATGCACAGTCCCTTTGTCTTCTTTGTGACAATCTGACACAGCTTGGGAAAGCAAGTTCACTGTTCATTAGAGAAATACCACCCAGAGGGTCCTTTCAAAAAGCTTTGTGTATTCCAGCTGGAAAAAAGAAGTCTGAATGTTTTCCATAGCCTTGCACTTCAATTCTGATGTACTGTCATTACTAGTATTGTAGAAAAAAAGTGGTATTTCTTATTGTACTGCCTTGTAGATCAGTGTCACTAGGGAAATATCACAGCCTGCTTTATAGGCAACTGTCCTATTTTAGATGTAGGTATATCATAAAGAACTTTATATCTGACAAGCTTTCCTGGAGTCCAATGTTTTCCACCCAGGTGAGCGTCTCCTTTTATTTCCCCTATACGATAAAGTATATCCCCTATTTACCACTGTTTTTTGTCCATTTATAATTTAATAAGAACTTTACTCTCTCGAGTTTTAAAAAATCAAACAGCTTCTTCTCAGGGTGCTGGTCATTGCCCTCCATTTTCTTTTTACCTTAAAACCCGCACAATTAACTTCTGTCACCTTAAAAGCCTTTCACACAACACATTGCTCCAGTTGTTGAAGCATATGTAATTACATCCAACAGAACTTGTCCTGGGGCAAGCTGATTTCATGCAATTTTTATAACACCTTTTTTCATTATTTAAGCGGAGTGAAATCTTTAGGACAGTGTGATTAAACTGAAATTGGAACTATTAAATGTACGATATTCTGAGAAAAGGCAGACTCCTACCATCTTTATGACAAGTAGAATTTTTTTCCTTTATTTTTTGTAACTAAGCACAAGTTCAATCCACTTGGCACAGATATTGGCCACATATCCAAGACCGTCATCATTATGATTTTTCATGAGTCCATATTAGGTTTTATTAGTACTTTATGGCTTGGGTTGTAGATTAATTCAGTGGAAATAGAGCCAGTGATTAATACGACATTGCAAGCCTGTCTAAAAATCTTTTCTGACTCTGCTGGAGAAAATCGGTAAAAACCAATCTGAGGAGTTAAAGCAAGTCAGACAAATGTTATGCAAACAATTCCAGCGAGGTGTTTCTTCAGTCTTAAGAACTCATAACTGCCAGTACAGAATACATGGATAAATCTCGTGAACTGATTACTAAAGCTTGCAGCGATGGGAATTTCTGCTTCATGGGACGTTCCAGATTGGATGAGAACAAAACGCCAACATTGCAGTCTCCTGCTTTGCAGAACAAACTATTTTGGGCCCATAACCTCACCCACGATCAGGCAAACTGGGTAGCGTGCCAGGCAGCCAGGGAGCTGGGCAGCAGGTAGAGCAGCCAGCGGGCAAAAGGAGGGCTAGGCAGCCAGCCAGCCAGGCAGCTTGCAAGTCCATCTGCCAGTCAGGCAGCCAAAAAGCTGGCGAGCTAACATGCTGGTTGTCTCCCCGGCTGCCCAGCGGGACAGGCTGGGAGCTGGTCAGCCAAGCAAGCCACCTGCCTGCCAGGGCAACAAGAGGGATAGTCCTACTGCCTGCTGCTTTCTGTCAATGGCTCTGAAGGAATGCATGTATTCTTGTGGAAAGTGCCAATTCTAGTCGTCTGACATCCAGCTATTCCAGGAGAATACATTTAACCAGCTCTGCTTCTTACAAGAAATATGTATATTTAATATATTGAGTTACAGACAGCTACAAGGAAAGGCTTGGTTGTCTACAGAAAGACTCAGGTGCAATTTAGGATTAAAATTATGAAATGTAATCTACCTGCTGCTCGGTTGCATTCAGTTCACTGGTCAAATTTGTATTTTCAAGGTGTTCTGCTGTTGTGCATTTGCAGAAGTATGTCATGTTCACCAGCTTGCTACCTTCTGCCACTTAATTCCACATGGGACCAAAGAATTAGGCATTTTTCTGCCTCAGTTTCTGATTAAATTTTATCTGGTGCATGTTCTTGGAGTATATCTAAGTATTCCTAGAATACATGTAGATAGATGACACACTGATGCCGAAAAAAACATTTGTGGTTGCTGCTTAGAAAAATGGTTATTCCATTTACTAAGGGCAAGACAGACCTGTGTCCTCCTTCTGCCTGAAGGGTTTGAAACTCATATCTAATTTGCTGGAAGGACATTGTAAAGACAATTTGAAGTAAGTAGACAGTGGAAAACTTTGCCTGCCTAGAGGTGGTGGCACCATGGCACAAATTATCCAAGATCAGAGAGAGGCCATGGAAAGATTATGGCCTTCACCTCTCCTGGGAGGCTGTGGGTCTCTCTATGTTATCATAAGGGATCACTGCATAAAAATGAAGAATATGGCAAGAACAGGGGCTGGAACTCCCATCTGCCTATTTGCAGATAAGTACCCTCACCACTGGACATATATAATTATTCACATTTACCTCTTTTCCCCTGAAATATTTTATTTCTCTTGAGCTCCCCATCTTCAGCGGTCAGGGTAGAAAGTACTACCCCATCCACCACGTTTTACAGCTTCGGGTAAGGACACTGCCTCCAGTCACTGATGTGGGTTTTAACACCAGCCTCTTACAGACCATCTGTTCACATAAAAGTTGGGCAATGCTGTTCCTGCTTGGTGCGCCTTAACAGATTGATCTCTCAGAAAGAAAGTCTGTGGGCTCAAGCTCAGGAGACAACTCTTGTGCCCTGAGTAAAAAGCCTCAGCTCCAGAAGACGGCAGTCCTGAAGACACATCTGGGGCCACCTGATTAATCCTTTGAATTCCTTCATGCAGTGGTCACAATCCCTAGGACTCAGTTTGTGATTCTCTTTCCTCAGCTCCCAAATTGTTACGTCCATGTCACTCTTACAGCTATGCACCAAGGTCAAGAGGAAATAACGGCAGCTTGTCCCCAAATTTTGAATTTCTTTTGTGTGTGTAAGTGTGTGCGCATATATATATATATATATATATATATATATATATATCTGTGTGGGGAGGGACCAGGGTTATACAACAGATCATGTTTTGGGACAATGAGAAAAACACCGTAGCTGCTACAGAACTTAGGATTTATTAGCACTGTTAACTGATCTCTTATCAGCATCACAGAGCCTTGATTTAGCAGCACACTGTGAAGATGCATGGCCTGGGAACTTGTTCCTATTGCTACTTGGATCATCGGAGACCTAGCTATGTATTGAATAACACAGACTAGATCTCATATCTGTGCATGAAAGACTCAGTATATTTTGAATTATACACAAGGTCAACACCAGGAATGAGTAGGATGAAGGAGGAGGAATCCTGTTGCTTTCGACTTCAGACAGGAAGAGTAGAAGAGTCAAGGGACTGACATATAAGAGAAAGATTTAGGAAGACAAAAGAAAAGGAAACAAGCAAGAAGTAAACAGAATAAACGCATAAAAGGAGGTTAAAGCTTTAAAAAGGAGAAAGTATAGGATTCATGGGAGTCATATATGTAAGATTTTTTGTTTTTCTGATGAGTGACAAATATGAACCTTTTCTGTTAAAAAATAAATTGAAGTGTCACAATAGCATAAAGATTTCCCATGCTTTGAAGTTCTGGACAAGCAGTCACTAGCATTTTGGGAAGCACGGGTGGGAGTGGGGCTTTTTTTCCTTATTACTGCCTGCTACCTAGCTGACTGCAGGGAGTGTAAGGGTCTTAGGACCCATCTTTGGGCAGAATGTTCTCAACTTGGCCAGCTTTAGGTGAACACATTAAAACAATACTGTAAACTTTTATTAAGGTCCTAAGACAGCATCAGTTGGAATGAAATCCTCCTTGTTTTGGAGGATGCAGTCTGAGGCAGCTCTGGGTCTCAGGAAGCCCATTCCTTTCTTTTGCAGCCCCATAGAAGGTAGGAACCCTTTTCCTAGCCTCTGCGACTTCTGTCCTATGACCCACACATTTCTTATTATTCCACAAACGTGTCGCCTCTCCTTCACCCCAGAGCTTTACTGGAAATGAAAGAGGCAAAGCACAATGCCAGGTCATAAAGTAATCAAAGACAGTAATAAAGATATCCTGATAACGTCACTGCATAATTACGTGATGTGATTTGGTTTTGGTTGCTTTGGAATCACTGCATTACCATAACATCATATATTGCCCATTGCTCCTTTGTACCATTTATGTAGTGCAAAGGGAGTTAATCTCAGTTCTCCTGCAGGGATCTTCCCTGACACAAAACCAATCCCTGTCAATAGGAAGACAGGCAGCCAGTTCCTTCGCAGCAGCCCTGGCAGAAAGAAGGCTATAGATCTGCTACAGAGATGATCGTTGTACTCAGCCCTACTAATATATGACACATACAGACAATATCGGCAGAAATAAACAAAGAACAAAAAGGGTTCAACTTGCAGCTTCTCAAGGAATTGATTTGCATCTATTCAGCTATATGGTGATTTTCAACATATAATCTATGGGCTATTGAATGATTGGGAGTTTTCAAGATCTTGCAAAAAGACTAAGCCTGTTTATGAAAGCATATGCACACCAGGCATGCGTCTTTGTCTCCACTGTGACTTTTTTTTGCAGTCCACAGACTGAAAGAGACTCAAATGTCCTAAACATCAAAATAACTTTGCAACATATTCACAAAAGTGACACAGAAGAGATGGAAGTAGTTCCTAAATGGTGATGAGTATGGAATGGAAGTAGGTAAAGCACCACTGCAAAAAGCTGAGCACAACCATAGAGATGACATATTTTGACAAATTCTCCTTCATTACAACAGTAGTCTTGGTCTAAGTACTTTCTAATTTAAAAGCTGCATATGTTTTAGTGTTTCTCTAACCCCTGATGAGGGCTTTCATAAGTTTGATGAAGCAAAACGTTGGATATACTTTTCTTCTTTTGTGAGCTGAGCATTTTGCTGTTCACAAGATTTTTTGTTCACTTAATTAAACATTACTATTCTTATAGACTTGTTTTTTACCTCCTACCTTGTGGGAAGGAGGACAAAGATGAGGCTGAAGTTAACACCTTTCTTCCTCTTTCAGCAATAGCTGTGGTGTTAGATATTATAACACTCCAGCAGGATGTGATATTGATCTTTTACTGTTATTTGGGGCAAACATAATTATAGCTCTCTTTTGTTTGCATTGTTCAGTAACATTACAGGGTCTGACAGCTGTATGAGCATCTCAGAAGAAAAAAAGGAACTTGTGAGAAGATTGTTCAGATCAAGTTTTGTGAAGTATATGCATTTTTTATATCTTGCTTTGTACTGCAGCTAAAGTCACTAGGCAAATTCACATCATAGGTTATTTACAAATCAGTAATATTCTACTTACATACACCAGATCTGAATATAAATTATAATCTCCTGCTGGAATTTGAAAACAAATGGAGGGACTATTTAGAAAATAGGCAAGACGCTCAGGAGCCTGGAAACAGAAGTCTTGGAGTCTCTTCCTCACTGCCACTATCGTATTTCATGGCCCAGAGAAAGTCACATAGTTTGCTCCATCCCGTTAGACTGTAAACTTCTGGGATAGAGACTGTGTCCCTCTTTCTCTGAAAGGTACCTACTACCATAGTGGTTGGAGAGTCATAAGTGACATATCGATATGCATAAAACTGATAGATAATTCTGCCAATACATTTGCCAATACAAATTATTCTGAATTGGGAAAGTTTATAGTAATTCATGAGAGGATTCTGACTTCAGAAAGCTGAGGATTAAACTACAACAACAACTCTGCAACAATAAGGCAGAGAATTTGAATCATTGGTGCTTCTGTATACCATATGCTGTGTAATATTTGCAATAGATACACTTTTCTTCTTGGAGTGGATTGCACCAGTTTTGATGTTCTTTAAAGCTGATACACAGTGGAGAGGGAGCATTTGTTTGACCAAAGAGAGAACTGATGCTGTAGGCTCTGATGTTACAGGCTGCTGCTAGGAAACATTGTTTGTTATGTTTTTGAAGTGTTTCTATTTGAGTGGCTAAGGTCTTGGTCTCAGCACAACAGTCAAATGTAGACTTAAATCAATGTCAATACATATGTAATTCACTCATGTCAAAAGATCTGCTAGTGGTTTTAGAAAGTTAAGCATGTTTGTATTATGTTTCCTCAGTTCCAATATATTTCAATGAAATATTTACCTTAAGAAGTTTCTCTAGACTTCAGTTTCACAGCCGCTGGAGGTCAGAAGACCTGCGTGGACATACACCCATGACTTTGCTCTCTGTCATTGTACCACTAGTGCATTCTGATGTGATCATGTCATTTAAACTCCCTCTCTGTTCATCCATATACAAAATGAATAAGCCTTAACTGCAGCACGTGACAGAATATTTAAAGAACATACAGTTCACTGAATGAAGCTATTGTTAAAATAACTACAGAACACACCTATTGTATTGTTACTGCAGGTGCATAAAGATCTGCCTTTAGAAGGTGATTATTATTAAAGATTTGCATGAATTTCAGCTTCACAGACAAAACAAAAAACTGACTGTTAGATATTAGCAACTAGGTTTCCATAGTTATTGTCCCAAGCATTTTCCCAAATATCTTTTTTTTTTGTATATTTTAATAATTTATTTTATAGCCTTGTCCTATTTAAATAGAAGCTGAACTGAAGAGGAAAATTAGATTTGATTCCTTTATACTCTTTGTTACATGCAATTTATGAATATAATCCTGTAGCACTTGCTTCCTGATTCACAATTCGTGGGTTAGAGGACTGAACCTTCAGGTAATCATTCAAGTTTTGGGAGGTGGCAGAGGCATTGATATCAGCACATCAAAAATACAAAGGCTGATGCACAAAGAAGTGAGAGTTGAAGAGATTGGAGCAATAATGATCTTGCTTGAATCCACTTAAGAAACATCTGAAATGTGAGCAACTTTACAAATGGTGAAGAAATGGAATAAATCTGAAATCTTTCAATTAATATTGATAATATAACTCTCAAGATTTTTGACAAGACAAGGTATCTTGGAGTAACTAGCAATAAGTCTTTATTATTTGACCAGCACTCAACTGACTTCATGGCTTCACTGGATTTGAAATGGGTCTATGCAAACATAATAAATGAGCCTTAGATTTTGCAGAAAGAAAATTTATTTTATCAGTCATGGAACCTACCTCTTTTTCCTATGGTTGGATATATAGTGCTTCAAATAGCTTATTGACTAACCTTGAGAGAAGATCATAAAAAGCCTTTCATCTCATGCTGAATTATGATCATACTGGCTCACTCCAGCACCATATTAAACAAATAAAATTAGGTGAGCCATCATAGGAGATGTCAAAGTTCAAATCAAGTTTTGTTTTTTTTTTCCCCTGAGAAAAATATTAAAGTATAATGGCTTACTTGTATTTAAAGATGTATTTAAGAGACCAAAAGAAATCAGAATGTGTTTTAAGAAGACTCAATTCCTATATTAAAGTACTTTGGATAAAAGCAGTAGGGAAATAGAGCAAAGGGTGCACTTCTGGAAGTATTGCAATAGCATGAAGAGATATCTGTCGATGTGACAAGGTAAGGTAAAATAAAGAAGACAGATGAAATAGAAGAAGGTAGGTATTTGTTTTGATCCTTTCAGTATGATTTTCCTTTTATTTCTTGAGTCATAATTTAGATAAATTTCTTGCCTTTTTCGTGCCTTTTTAATTTGATTTGGATTTTAGCTTGCTTTCTATTTTCTGTATCAATCCATTAGAACACTTTATAAAGTCACAGAGTCTGCAAAGCACTTGAAAAACTCATCTAGTTCATCCTTGCCTGAAGGCAGGTTCAACTGTACCTGTACCATTCCTAACAAATGTTTCTTCTAAACTCTGAGAGTTATGTTACCACCCACTTGGACAAAACTTTCATAGACTTTAAGATGATAACAATTAGCATTTTCCCTTATGTTTAATCTGAAACTGAAACTGCTCGTAATTCATCAACTGCTTTTTGGAGTACTTAGAGATGAAATTCAGCTCATCAATTCCAACAGATTAGAAAATATGTATCTAATACATGTACTTTCCAACTTGCTTCTGTAGCAGGCAGATACTATAGGCCCATTGATACTGGCTGTGATAGGTGTGTGATGACAGGCAGCCTTCTTGACAGTGTCATCAAGATCTTAAGCACCATTGCCTTTGCAACATGGTTTGTCAATATGTTTTCTTCTCCACTAGCTCTTTCTTTCCTGATCTCCTAATTATTACTGAATTTATAGACGTATCTATGTTGTTTCCAGTCAGACTTATTTGCTGTTCCCAACCCCCTTTCAGTGTTCATGATTCATTTTTTTCTTGTACTTAAGAAGGTAACCTATATGCTTCTTTCCTGTGTTTGTGGACAATGAGCATTTAGTCAAGTTGGTCTCCTGTAGCATCAAGTTTTTACCTTTTCCTCTGTGAAGAGACACTTGTGTCCTTACTCTTTCTGAACTATCAGGCTCCAATAACATGGACAAATTTTCAATGGTATTTTATCTAGGAATTCTGAGTGTACTGAAGTTGTTTTCCTGAAATATTTTGGCTTTATTTTGTATCCCAGTCCTGAGGATCATAAACTCAATCATCTTATGAACATTTTCTTTCACACACCTCCTTGCCCTTCCTTTAGTAGTCTATTAACACAGGAGAATAAAACCTGTTCTGAAGCCTTTGTCAAGAAAAGCCTTGTTCTGTTGCATTTTCATACCTTAATGAGTTTAATGCCTTCCCACTTAGTTGGCAACTTACTGAGCAAGGACACTGTCCTTTCCTCCTAAGGTGCAAACCATCCTTAACTTGACATTCACAAAATGTCATCTTGTTATCAAGATAGCTGAAGTTTATTGGATAGTATTTACCTTGGGAATGCACTTGTCCCTTGACCGTCCAGTAAGAGGACTGACAAGAGCACTACCTGAGTTCTTCTACCTCTCTCTATTCACAGATCTCAAGAGTCACATCTGATTTTGCATTTCCTATTATATCGCCAGTGTCTATATGGAAGAGCCATACTGGACACTAGTGATGGTGGTAGATAAACTACCACAAACTTTCAGAAGCTTCTTAGATTTGTGCTCCTAGTGGACAACTTTGTTTTCAAAATGCCTGATCTATTCATAAGGAGTATGGATACTTCTTTTTCCTTTCCACTTTCTTGCCTCCTTTGTGGTGTTTTGCTTTTCCTTCTCCTCCCAGACTTATCTGCTGCCTGTAGAGTATAACATTTCCTCATCTCAGAGTGACTATTCGGAAGTGGAACATACCTGTTTTTGTTACTTACTCTTATTTAATGGTTTTTAACCCATTGTCTTTAATCTTTTATTTTGATTGAGGAACATGTCTTTAAAATTTTAATATTTAATTTAATCTCCACCAATAGATAAATTCTCATTTATAGTTCCTGAAAAATGTCAGATAAGTTGATCACCAAATTTGGAACTGGGAAGAAATGTTGCTTCATAACATATAGATAGAAATTTAGGGAATTCAATCAGTAAGCAGAGGAAGACTTGAACCATACTGTTCCTTTCTTTTTTATATTTTGTTTTGTTTTTATAGGCATATTCAGGCAATATTTTTGTCATTATGTATAGGACAAATGCCTTGGCTTTGGGTAGAGGACATCTACATTGGAAAGTCTGCTGTTCTTTTGCATCTCTACTTGCTAAAGGACATACTTGCTTTGGAGGAATTCAAGTCAAGAATGTTAATTTCTCAGAGTTCCTTTGCATGGGAAGGCGTATGTCAGACACATTACAAAAGATTACTTTCAGGTTGTGCTTTTACATGAGGAAACTCCGGCAATGATATGTTCCTTGTGACCACAAAACTAAATTATTTTGATTTTCTCCTCCCAGGACACTTGGTAGGTCTACTTTCTCATTTACATCTTGCTCAAAAGGCAATGCCACTACTGCTCACTGGTTTAATCTGTAATGACTTCCCATATTGCATCTCTTATTCATTCTTCACATTCCCTTCCCTGATATGAAGAGGAAGACTGATTTTCAATTCTTTCTCCCAATTTTTCAGATCACGTAACTTACTATTGTTGGCCCTGCTTATATTTAAGATCTGTTCCTGGAGTCTGAAGCTGAATGACATGCACCACATTCATTTTTTGCATCCCATGGTTGTGTCTCATCTCAAATAACTGAACTCCTACAGGGGTGGATCCCCTGAAATCCATTATATTCTGTCCTGTCTCTCTTCTAAAAAGCATTTTACAGTCCCCTTCCAGTCAAACCCCTCCTGCGAAAAACAAAGCTTTCATATTTACTGTTGATAGCCTTTGTATTCATTACCTCCTTTCCGAATACCTTCCTAGCTTTGTCTTTATATGTTTGTATTTTACAAGCACACCATTTTGAGCCACGACTATTTGCATCTTCCCTTGAGTAAGGGAGGAAGCTTCATCTATGGTAGTATGCGTCAGCCTGGAAATCTACAAAAGCATCTTGAGGCAAATGGAAAAGTCATTTGTGAGTCTGAAAGATAAATACTGACTCATCATACTTGTAGAATAAGCTTTTTCACTATCCTTTCTTAGTTCCTATATGATTACGTGAACTTAACGGTCAACTGTCAACTCCATTTGGAGAAAACAGGCTTGTATGTGTATTATTTTAAAAATAAATTCTGAGCCTCTGTTTACCTATCAGGTATTACCCTGCCTAAATGTATGGTGATAAATCAAAGGAAAAGGATGAAGAAAGAAATTCCAGAGGAAACAAAATAGAAGCCAAGTGAAAGTGCTGTCATACAGGAGAATGAAGGATTTTTTGAGGAAAGCTATTGACTGCTGATTGCCTGGCAATGCAAAGTCTGGCAAATTGTATTATTTCTCAACTCACATCTAGACTCTGAGAGTGCCTGTACCTTAAGAATGGTGGCTTGAAGGGGGTGATGGCGGGGGATATACAGAGATAATCAGGAAATCCTGACATGGGGTAATGATACCTGCCAGCTGGGTTAGAAATGAGCAGTCAATTTCCCTCAGCTAACTCTGAAAAGGAAAGTCTTGTGGAGATGGTGGGGAGAAAGATACACATAGCCCTGTATTGTTTTTATCCATTACTTTGCACACTATCTACTTTTGAATGAATAAATAATGCCCTGTTTTGAAGAAATTTTTAATTTAGTTTAGTCTCTTTCTGTCATTAGCTCTTTTAGTCAAGAATGAGAGGATATATATGTACCAAATTGACTTACTGGGACATGACCCTTACAGACTCCATAATCAGGTCCCATAATCAGGAGTATGAATCAAAAAAATATATTACATAAATCAGCATAGAAAACAATAAATATTTCTTGTTAGACAATATCTTGGTGGGCCATAAGAAGGTTAAAATTGTGTATATGCATGTGTCACAGTTAACCTGCTGATACAGCAGGCTTAAATAGCCAGTAATGTGATTCAGATAAATAAAACCATTGCACACTTACTGTGTAATTATTCTTGTTTCCCATGAAAACTCTGCAGATATCCTGTACAAAATCATAAACTATATTTAATTAAATAATATCTCAGTGTCTAGAGAAAGATCTATGCAATGACTGTCTCTTTCTTCCTGATGAAAATGCAAATGAAACCATTAATAGTTTATAAATTAGGCTTAGCTAGAAGTGAGATAATGTGCATCCTGCTTTAAGCTAAATAAAAGAAGAATTGTTCCATAAAATTCATTGATGTAAAATCCCAAATAATTTTTTATCTTGGAAATATACCTTTAAATATTCATCTTTCTCTGGGCTTTCTCTCAGGAAAAGAGCATTTCTTTATACCGTACTATGATGACACCTGAAAAAAGCTTAAAGAAACTGATGGTGACTTTTTTTCCCTGCAGAATCCGAAAAGTTATGCAGTGAAATGAAAATGCTCATATCACAACCTAGGCTTTTATCTCAGAAACAGAATGCAACTTAAACAGGATATTGAATATTGCTGCAATGCAGAACCACATATTTAGATTCTATGCAGGAAAAATACTGTAGCTGTAAGACCATGTGATGGAAAAAAATTAAATACCTGTCTTTCCTGTAGCCTACTAAGTGAATAAAAACCTCAGAGTTTGCAGTTTGCTTAGTGTATTAACCTATGGACCTCAATATTGTAAAGTGAAAATATGGATCAACTCCGACACTTCATTTTCATAGGACAAATAGAGTTTGGATTAAATATTTCTCAGGAATCTGAGGGAAATCAATAGTGTTTACGGAACTAGTAAAGCTTAGTTTGGATGCTGAATGTTAAACCTTTTGTTTATAAGTTCTTATCAGTAAAGCCTTTAAGGTAAGCTTTGTTCCTAGAGTTTTGATCTTGTCTCTGTGACTCCAATTGTGAATATAACGAGACTTAAGAAAAAAAAAAGTGGAACTGAAACTGGCTTAATGTGTTTTATAGATTTTCTGTCACCAAATTATTATTACGGGTCCCCTGTTGACACTGTTGCACAAAGATGTCTTGAATGCAACTTCCAACCATTTGATTGAGATTTTTCTGTAACAAAGTTAAACCCCCAGGTAATTGTCACTAACCTCCCTGGAATATTGAGAGACTCTGAGACAAGAAAACACAAACATTCAATGGTCTGAACTGAAAATAGATCTCTTCTGCTCTGAGATAATCAAACACAACCCTGCAAGCACTTGCATGTGTAGACTGTATAGAAGGATTCACATGAAATAATGATTTAATATTTAAGATAGATGTGTAATAAAGCTAAGGGACATTATTAAAATTAAATTTTAGAGAGGAATCTGTGATTGATAGTGTGGCATAAATAACAGAATTAAGCACATGCCTGCTTTTCATAGTGCTAGGTGGTCATTTCCTTTTTAAAGTTCTTCCTCTGAACCACTCACTTGGAAGGAAAGAAGAGCACTGAACTGAGAAATGACTTCATTTAAATGCTTGCAGAACTTCTTCTTTGTATGGTGATAGTGCTGTACACTGTAATCAACAGCAAAAACATCAGAGATTAAACAATAACCTTATAGGTCATGCACACACTGAAAAACAGCAACACTTTTTGTATCTGTGTGAAACCACAATAGTTACTGAACAGTGAGCTAGAACAACAGCAGATGTGGAGGGTTCTTTAAACTAATAAAAACCTTATAAGCTAATGCAGACAGATGTCCTTAAAATTTATTTGAGAGACTAGTTTTGAAATAGGGACTTCAATTTGGTCTCCATTTAAGCTACTAGAAATTTAGGACTAGGTTATAGTTGACAATTCAGTATCTTCAATGCTAATACCTCATACAGCCGCACTGTGGGATTTTTGGACAGGCATGGGAGTGTACTTTTATTCCAGAGGAAAATGGATGCTTAGTTGTCTGTGGATGATGTCACATAGATATTTTTCTTTTGAACTTTAGGTTGTGCTACTGCATTACTTTATTTCTTGCAATACCCTGATGACTTTCCCTACATACTTATCCATACGTGTCATCTGCTAGTGCTCAAAGGACAGATCATAAAATGTTCCACGTTACAAAGAATTTATCTGAATACATTTCTTGGTATGCTTTTTCAAGAAAATAATGGACTTGTGAGAAAATACCAGTTTATTGTCTTACTAGTTCAGCTAATCCTCTCTTACATCATTTTACTACAGTCAAGGAAAACGTCTGTCTATGACCTCTTTTAACTTTGTACATAGTTATGTCCCAAAAAGCCAAGAAGAAAATATTTTTATCATCCCAACTCCAGCTAGACCTATCTCTGTGATTTTGTGGACACTTTTTTTGTGTGTGTGTGTGATTTTATTTTATTTTATTTTATTTATTTTATTTTATTTTATTTTATTTTATTTTATTTTATTTTTCTGACTGTGCTCCAAAGACAGAGACTCTAATACAGGGAGTCCGTGAAGGATAAGTGGCAGATATGAAATTATTTAGTTCATAGCTATAACCCATGGACTGTGTAAGGCTGACTAAAATGGGACATGGCTCAAGTGAAAGCTTTACTGATTTAGTATTTTCCCTTAGTAGGCTCCACGAACCAATTAAAGCTAACTGTTTACCTACACAGAAAACTTAAAGGAGCCAAGCATCAATTTTTGGGCTTTTTTTCCCCATCACTACTAAAAATCAGAGAAGCCATTTGAGGCACAGACATATAAGTGCACCAGCTTAATTTATAATAGCTCATTCTGTGAAATAATTAAAATGGACTTTTACAGTCAGAGGGGAAAACAAAGTGTAAGTGATTAATAATTCTTTAAAGATAATAAAAAAAATATCCTGGTTTACTAATAGCTTTTATGTGGTTAATTAAGTCTCTAGTTTGCAAAAAACAGTAACCTTTTAGAAAGTGGATCCCACTTTGTATAATGAAAGCAGGACTGGGAAATAACGAAGCAATAATGGTTTCCTGGATAGGGAAAGGTAAAGGATACTGTAGAGGCTGTAAAAATCATTGTGCCTATGATGTGGTATCTCAGTAGTTCTTGACAGGATTTCAGGAAAGAGAATTTGGTCAAATGACAGTGAAATACTTAGAGATATTATCCAGTATAACACCAGACTTTGTAAAACTCACAGAACAGTTCTCAGAGTACTCCCAGTACTTCCCAGAGTACTGTGTCCAGTTCTGGGCTCTGCAGTTCAAGAAAGATGGGGAACTACTGGAGAGAGTCCAGTGGAGGGCTACGAGGATGATGAGGGAACTGGAGCACCTCTTGTATGAAGAAAGGCTGAGAGAGTTGGATCTGGTTAGCCTGGAGAAGACTGAGAGGGGATCTCATCAGTACTTACAAATACCTAAAGGGTGGGTGTCAAGAGGATGGGGCCAGACTCTTTCCAGTGGTGCCCAGCAACAGGACAAGGGGCAACAGGCACAAAATGGAACATAGGAAGTTCCATCTCAATATGAGGAAGAACTTCTTCACCTTGAGGATGACCGAGCACTGGCACAGGCTGCCCAGAGAGGTTGTGGAGTCTCCCTCTCTGGAGATATTCAAAACCCACCCGAACGTGATCCTGTGCAACCTGCTGAGGTGATCCTGCTCTAGCAGGGGGGGTTGGACTAGATGATCTCCAGAGGTCCCTTCCAACCCCTACCATTGTGTGATTCAGTGATTCTCAACAACAGACTCTGGATAGTAAACATGAAGAATGGAGCTTTGGGTCATAGTATCCAGAATATTCCCAACAGAAAAAAATCCCTTCTTGTTTTCTCTTCACACATTATTAGTCCATTTTACAATATGTTTTCATATTTATATGAACTTTAAAATTACTTAAATTGCTTAGATGAGCATTTGTTTTTGCTTGGCCAGTTCCTCAAAAGTTCTGTTTATGACTAGGAAAGACATTGCTTTGTGAGCAGCTTGCACCAAAGAACTGAAATAGTTTAAGTGCTTTTCTGGATACCATCATTTAACCGTATCTGTTCACTTTATCTTGGCTGCAGTTTCTGTTACACTGAGGCCAACAGTACCATTTGAATCTAGGCTGAAAAGAGTTCCAGCAATGCAAGTGCCAGGTACTAAACAGCCAAGCCAAGAGAAGAGCAGTTGTGATAAAATAGATGGTAGAAAATTATACAAATGTGAAAGCCATGGGAAAAGGAAACAAAGGAGGCAAACACTCAGGTATCCAAATCATAAAAGAGGGAGAAAAACAGATTCTGCAATTGAAAATAAATTATCTATATGTTTATCTACCTCTCTATCTATCTATATCAATATACATACATATATGAAAATACTTATAAGTATGAATAGATATTATGCATATAAATATAGATATGAATCATATACACTATGTGTATTATACACATATGTATATTCTCCCTGTGTGTATATGTCTATATTTTTAGGCAGAAAATAGGCTATAGCACCAAGCTAGCTCACACCACTGTATGCAACAGACCTGAGCAGAATTCAGAAGGCTAGACATCCAAAAGTTTGAAACGGTGAGCTATTTTTTTAGCAAATGATACCTAGGGCATACAGAAGTTCAGCTCTCCTTGCTTTTAGAGGGGACCCTGCTCTGCGGTGGAGTCACATGCTGCTGCTTTTGTTCTTACAGAAGCCTTAATCCCAGCCAACAAGGACAGGAGCAGAAGAAACTGTTCATGCATCAAAGGAAACTGCTTTAAACATGTTCTACTCTCCTGCTGCACAGTCATGGTTTGGATTAGGAAATAATAGGCTGTAGGCAGCCAGGAGTCAGAGCTGAGTAAATTTTTAAAACCTTTAAAAGGAAGGCAGAAAGCTTAGAAGCTGTGCATAATTTATACCCATCTATCATCTTCCATCTCTTGATAACCCAGAACTGTGAACCTGGGAACGAAAGTAACTGCTCAGAAACATCATTGCAGATCTATGTCTGCTAGCTGTTATTGATTTAAACAATTTCAATTTGTTTTGTTCTAATCTCAGCTCATAAAGCAACAGCACACAAAATGCTTTTGTATGGGAATGGCAGTATAACTTTTCAGTGAAATAAACACTTTTCACCATTTCTAAAAGTGACATTAATCTTGTTCCAGGATATTCTTCGGGCTGACAACTTTTCATTATTATGCTTATATAATGTACAGTGAACTAAGCTTTAAAGTAACTACAGGCAGAGCTGAGTCACAAGTATAAAGTCAGGAATTTGCTAAAGTTTGTTGCTGCCTGGATTGTGTTCTTATTCTTTAGTGAAATAAGAAAGAGTAGAAAATAACCCCGTTATATATGGGAAAAAACCATAGGGAGTCATATTATATTTAATTTCCCATCTGTTTAAAATGTTTGCACTGCTTTTAGGGTTAATTTTTTGTTACCTATAAAGCTAGTGTGAATTAAACAAAATTCTGAATAGAAAAAATTGGCTTCAGTTTAGCTTCAATTTAAGGTGTGGGGTTTTGTTTTTTTTTTTTTTCTTTTTTTTTAGTTTAGTTTAGTTTATTGCATTACATTGCATTTAGAAAGCTCAGTGATTTAAATGTTCAAATAAAACTCTAAGTATATAGTAAAGGTAAACTGAATAACATAAAAAAAAGGTTGAACACCCATAATAATTGACATTACAAGATATGTCATATACTAAAATATGTTCTCTTAATCACAACCTCCCCTAAACCCCCCCAAAAAAAACCCACAAAAACCCCAACACATTAGTATTTAAGAATGTTCTTTAAACTTTTTTATTACTTCTAGGAAAATTACTTTTTTCCATTTTTCCAGAATCTTTATTTATGTATAGGAAAGGTTTATGATCAATACTTATTTGGGGATTACATGACTGAAAAAATCTTATGATAAATCATCAGCATTATAAGCAAAATTCTGTCTTCCAAAGTGTCTTTTGAATCAGTCTTATCTGTAGATGAGTTGAAATGATCTTAAAAATTGATATTTTTAATGTAGAATTTCTAAGAAATATCAAAGGCTATGCACAGATGCACAGATACACAGATAGGGAATCTGGAAGAAATGCCCACATGCAGAGAGAACAGTTTAGAGGTGTCAGTAGGTACTTATGACATGGAGATTGAACATATTTTTTCCGCAGTCCACTTAATAAAAAGATATTTTGCTTTTACCACAGAATCTTTCCATGTTACTATCAAGTATATAATACTTGAAATATTTTTTGCTGAATTTTTATTAACAATTTAAAAGATTCTTTTTTCACTTATAATGATACTCATTTACTTCAGAAATCATAATTTTCATGCATTTCAGCAACATCTTGCTTATTTTTAAGCTATACATCCAACTCAGATAGGGAGAACAAAAATGATAATTCAAAAAAGAATTGTCTTGGTTTATAATTCATATTATAGCTTAGAGAAAATAAAGAAAACTAATGTAGTCTTAACAATAATAGCATCCTTCAACCTCATTGCCAAACATGGCATTCACCAAAGATGGTATTCATAACAGCTCTTTAGGACTGACTTTATTATACTACCCATGATAAAGGTTTTTGTCTCCATGGTTTTAAGTGTATAGCACTAACATATTTCCTTTCTAGAGTTCTACTCATATGAAACTTCTGAGCTATTTGGAGGACTGGATTCAAAATACACCCATTCCAATTACACCAGCTCATAAAAAATATTACTACACAAAATTGCTTATGAATATAAAAGTATAGTTCGGGCAGTGTTTCCTATTGTGACAGACACTTAATAAGCATGCCTTGCTGGTTCGTGTGCAGTAGAGTTCCTCCTGCTAAGAGCTATGAGCAGTTCAGCTGAAATCCATTTGGCAGCAAAGTCTGCCAAATGACCAATTTTAAAATGAGTTGCCAAGTGGCAGCTAAAAAAAGTGTATAAAAAAAGGAAAGTGTATTTTTATTTAATAAATATCAACTGAAAGACAGGTCCAAGAGGAACAGATGGCTTAGGTGACTGGACATCATTTTTTAAACAATTGAATATAATATAGTGTATTTTATAAAGTACTAGCAAACATGGCACTGCATGCTGATACACAGCAAAGACCCAGAAGTCTCAGAACTAAGCCAGCTCTCTTCTTATTTTCTTTTAGTTTGACAGCCTGAATTGTAATTTTCTGTTCTGTCTTTGATTTCTGATTAGGCTTCAACCTAGTGTCTTTACCATACCAGTCAAAGTGATGCATTTCTGATCATTACTTATAATGATGGAAAAATGCTTTGTTTCCTGCTTCTAGTCATGTCAGCCTGGTCTCTGCTGATGCCTACGCTGCATTCTGGGATGTAACCTTCATTGATCCAGAAGCCTTTTGCTGTCCATGCGGACAATGAATCTGGAAATGTGTTCTTGGGTGCTGCCAAAGCTCGTCTTTGGTATCTTTGCCTGTGTTAGCATAACATCAGTTCTGGCCTAAAGCCCTGCAGACAGTCAGCAAGGCAACTGCACAGAGACAAAAAGGTAGAGATTATTCATGACCAAGTTGAAAACTGGTCTTTAAAAGGCTGAGTTTTCATATCCAAAACCATTCCTCTAGGAGTAGAGATGTTCTTAAACGGTGGTGCAAGAGATGAAGTGGTCTAGTCCCTAAACGCAAGGGATTCATAATTGTATAGTGAAAAATCTTAAACTAATATGTGGTCTGGGCAAATCTAGAAGACTGATGTGATGGTTTTTTTCTGTGATAATTCCCTCAAAAGAGATGAGTCTCTTAGCAAAACTAAAGATTCTAGCACTTCTTGCCCAAGAGCCCTACATCACAGAAGTTTATAGCACTGTGACACAACAAATCATGTTAATCTGAGAAACATGTGAAAGAAAGTAATGGAGACTTTCAAGTAGGCAGATGTGGAAAAAAAACCCAAAACAAAACACCAAACAACCCAGTTTAACAACATTATCTCTTCACAGGGCTTAGAAGCCAATCTGGATGCAGTCTGAGAGTTCGCATCACTTTGGTAACTGCTCGGCTGGGGCCTGTAACAGTGTAAAGTTAGTCTTGGTACAAGTTGTTCTTGTATTCCCAGTAGCATCACTTTTATTAAGTTTCAGCCATCTGTTTTGTACCCAAGGAGACTGGTTGTACTAGTGAAACACTGCATATGATGACTATTAAAGAGCAGATGCAGAGCCCTCCTATTTGCCAAAGAGGAAGTTTTTGAATTAGTTTTGTCCTTTACCAGTCATACAACACAAGTCACGTTCAAGGCCAGCAGAAAAATTAAGAGGAAAGGTTAGTTCCACTGACTGTAATGAGATGTTTATTCGGTATGAGAACTATCAGCTGACATTAATATTTATATCCATGTTACTTGCTAAAAATTCAGGATAGAGCTCAAACTAGAATTTCTACATTTTTAATGTTTCTTTTAATGGGGAGAAGAAGATGGACATAAGACCAATCTGAAGAAATTACCTTGGCTGGTTAGTCACTTCAGAAGCAATGGACCATTCTGTGATGATGGCAAGACTATACATTCTTTTAAGTGATCTTCAACAATCTGATCATAGCCCCAGATATTGCTTGCTAGGCTCTGCTGGGCTTGTTGAATGACAAGCCATGGGAAAGAAGTGATCACACAGAGGCCCATTTTTTCTACTGGGTATCAAATATGTGGACAGTGCTTTAATTCTGGAATCATAGAATCATAGAATCATAGAATGGGAAGATCATCTAGTTCCACCCCACCCTGCCATGGGCAGGGACACCCTCCACTAGACCAGGTTGCCCTAAGTCCCGTCCAACCTGGCCTTGAACACTTCCAGGGAGAGGGCATCCACAGCTTCCCTGGGCAACCTATTCCAGTGCCTCACCACCATCACAAGTAAAGGTTTTCTTCCTAATATCTAATCTAAATCTACCCTCTTTTAGTTTAAAGCCATTACTCCTTGTCCTGTCACTACCCCCCCGATAAACAGTCCCTCTCCAGCTTTCCTGTAGGCCCCTTCAGGTACTGGCAGGCTGCTATAAGGTCTCCCCAGAGCCTTCTCCTCTCCAGGCTGAACAACCCCAACTCTGTCGGTCTGTCTTCAAAGGAGAAGTAAAATGACAATAGAGTTATCTCTTGGTCTTTCACTCAGAAATAGCTACCTTAAGCAACTTATTTAAACATGGCTAAAATCGGTGTTGGTCTCTGAAAAAAATGAGTTTATTTCATCGTGAAAATAAGCCACTTATGCTATAATTAGTAATGATGAGAAACCGATAAATAAAGAGCAATATGAAAATTGTACTATTTGGGGATCTCCTAATTTACAGTGACTGAAGCCCAAAACATCAAAAAATATAGCTAGATATATGGAATTTCAAGTTACATATGACTATCAACTTTTTACATTATGGAAATAAGCAAACTAGCAGAGATATCAACTATATCAACAACTATATAACAACAGCATGAGGAAAGAACAGTCCTCTACAAAAAAGAGCTAAATCTTAATGGAGATGTGCTTATGTTAGTATAAAAGGTGTTCATTCTTTCTTGGTATAGTCTGTTCCTGGAAGAGCTGAATAGGGAGTATTTGTATAAAATACTCATCTTTTAATGTACATATTAAAAGTACCGTCCCTTAACCAGAATTGCTGAGAGCTTTAAAAGGTGGCTGAAAAGTTCTGTCCTTACAGTGGGAAAGAAATACCACTTCTATACTGAGAAGAAGACTCTGCTGTGCTTTCCTGTTTTTCTGTAAATAAATATGTTAGATCTGTCCTTTTAATCCAGTACCTTCAAAAAAAAAAAAAAAAGCAACACAAACCAAATCCAAACCAAAACCCAACATAAAAAAAACCACACACACAAAAGAAAGAGTAGCCCACTGTAATAGAAATCATTCTTCATGATAAAGTATGCTTTGTTCCTTTAAATTGATTTTTGTCAGGGTTTAGTGTGTTAAATTTTCTATTTATGCAGGTAATAAAAAACAATGTTGTGGGTTTTTTTCCATGTAGAAATTAGTAAACTTAAATTTAGACATTAACATATTATAAGAAAAGCTAACACTTAAAAAGATATTTCCAAAATCGTATGAAGTAAGCAGTGCAGTGAATTATATATTTTTTTTAAAATACAATGCTCAGTGGTGAACAGTTGATGAAATTCTGTTTAGGAATAAAGCTATATATATATTAGAAAAGCCAAGCTGTTTATACAGCACATCCACAAGGAAATATGAAGGTGACATTGTTTACTCTCCATCCATCCATCAGTAAGATAGAAGGCTGCTTCACGTAAGCATAAAGCAGAATAAGCATTGTAAATCTGCACCTTAGATTTCACACATATATAGCAAAGTGTTGATTAGCGCTTCAAAATTATTTAGTGACAATATTTAACCATATATGGCCTGTGACTAAGAAGTTTTTACTTAATGTCTTTGAATCAAGAAAGCATATCTGCATTTCTGATGTTTAAAATACTATCTGCAATTAATATTTCAAACCCCTAGTATTAATATCTGAGCTTTTAAACCTCTTGAATATTTTTAGGACATGGATTATAAAGAAAGTGAGATTAAAGCTAACAGTGAAAAAATTCAGCACGCTAAGTGACTGTTAAGTGCCTTCACTGCAGTTCACTGAATCTCCTGATTAAATAAAGCAATGTTGCCTCAGATGAAATGCGCTGGAGAAAGGCAGTGTCAGAATGATGAAGGCATGAGTGGCAGTAGCCAGATCTGAATTTAGAAGAAATAAATTCTCATTTGTCTGCAGGCAGAGAAGGGTCAATGAGGCGCTAGCTTTTACTCATGTTTCCAACAGCAAACAAAAGTCCAGTTTTGTTAGCCTTGTTAACTAGAAATAAGCACAAACTTTCAGACAGGGAACCTGCTATTTTATTTTGTAGATTTATCTGTGCAATGTTGCTCGGATTCCAGCAAAGTTTCCCAGCTCCCCTCTGACATAGACCTTTTCAGAGACTGAGTAAAGAAACAGCAGTTCCAGTGGCAGCAGTGCTGCAGTCTCCATGTAACAGAGACACTGAGGCTCAACCACCCTTCGTAACTCCATCTAACCCTACATGCACCAGTCACACCTTGAAATGAACAGTCAGGGTTGTGACACCTTGCACAAACAATAGTCTTGGGCAAAAGAACAAAGTCCTGAGACTGCTCCACAGGAGAAGACAACGGCCACCTAAGCACTGCCCAACTGCAAAGGCTAGTTTGCCAATGAGCCACTGGGTCTACCTTGTCATCTGTTTCTCAGAAAGTTGACAAGTCTCATGTTATTGCAGGGGTTTCCTCCACCAAACCACCAGATCCATCTTTCCTTCAGGACACAAGTTGTTTGTTCTCAGGAGTGCCTGCTATAGGACCATAACTTTCAAAAATTACACTTTGAAAGTAGCAGTGCTGGGTAATCTTTCTAAATAACAGTAAATGTAGTTTGAAGCTAAGTATTATGTACAGAATTGCTTCTGTTCACATACCGCTGGGATAGGAGAAAGATGATAGAAAGATCCTTTCTATAATAAAGTGCATAGCATTTCAGAACTGAAGGCTCAAAACATGATTCAGTTCTTTACCATTGATTTTCCCAGAGCTTTAGTTTTTGATACTGGATTTTTGGTGTCAGTACTTTACAGTAATAAATAGTGAGAGCATCAGATTTGTATGGGATGAGTGACATACCTTGTAATTGGATACAGTTGAGCATAGACATAATCAGACATATCTGTATCATACTGAATATTGAATAGCATACTGACAATTCTGTTATACAATGATATGTAGATCTGGATTTTTTCAAGTCTTTGAGAGTGCATTTTCTTTTAAAACATATTTCTCTATAGTACCCACTGGACTGGCATCCGCAGATTTTCATCTGGGCAGGAGCAAAAGAACTGACCATAATTACTTGTTTCAATAACTGTTTACTCCTGCTGTCACTTTTTACAGCCACTTTGCGGTGTCCCACCCTGAAATGCGAGATGCATTTACCTAATAACACGTTTTCTGACATTTTGCTACCCATTGAAAGAACTTTTGACACTTCTGGGAATTACAACTAGCGGACAGAGAAGCGGTTACAGACTATGAGGGATGAAAGTATGTTTCAGATCTGTCAGCCCCTTCAGTTTTTGCAGTTTGGAAATGAATCAGTTGTACTTGAAAAGGAAAAAAAAAAATAATTAAAAAAATGCTGTGTTTGTGGACCTAAGCCTAAATCTGGTTCTCTATAAACAACAAAATAATTGCAGAAAAATATCAGGAGAGTAAGGATAACTGTACAAGTCCAGTTTGTGAACAAGCACTTCTTGCAACATTTTCACCAAAGCATGAAAATCAAATGAAATTAAATGAATTCCATTCAGGCACAACCACTTAATTTTCATCACAGATTTATAGCCCAAATCTCAAAGAAGTGAATCCAGAATCCATATGTGCTTTCACATTTTTGCTTAAGGTTATCTATACATACATGCCTTGGGGAATTTCACTGCATATCCTTTTTAGAGTACCTCAGGTGGTCATTTCACACTGGCTCTTACGTGCATTTTAACTCTGAAAGTCACTACTTGGTTTTCTGGATGGGTGAGTATGTGTCTGACATACATAAAGGCTTTTGGTGCTGAAAATGTTCTGCATTAGCACTGGAAATGTACTTTAGCGTTAGAGGCAATGAAAATATTTTACATGTGAATGATACAAAAATGCAGTATTTAAAAATTCTATGGTTATAACTTATTTATTAAATAATTATAAACTACGAATATGTAGTTATATGTACTGATGTAACTAGAGATAATACGACATATCTAGAAATGATATGACAGCACTTGAAATACTGATGGAATAAGGTCCACAGTTGATCTCATAGACATGTAGAGTAAATAAAAATATGGGAAAAGTCTCTTTCTTGGTGATCCAGGATGAGTAGGGAAATTTAGGTAAATCCTCTGCTGCCTATATTAAATTGACTACATCCTTTTTGTCTGTATGCTCCTAACTATGTCACTGCACTGACAAAACCGCTGTACCATGATTTCTTCCCTGTCTTACATTCATTAGCTAGGCTTTACTTGATTTCCTTTTACCACAAATTGCTGTTCACTATTCCTGCTTCTGATCTTTTTTCCCCCTCTTTCCCCCCATTCACTTGCACTTTTCTTGCCTCTCTCTGATCTTCTGCCTTTTGAGCTTCTCACATTACTATTTTTTCCATGTCTCTTCCTATGCTTAGAAACTTTTCTCATTCCTTGTTCATGAAAGCCCTGTCTCCTTCATCTAAAAACCAATGTCTTTTATCAAGACTCCAATATTTATTTTTATACTAAGGCTATTTTTAATCTCAGATGATAAAATTTATTAATTTATGCAAACTAAAACTGTAACGAATGTATTTTATTTATTTTTCTAAAGAAGTAAGTGTCATCAGTCTTTCATGTTTCTAAAAATAAAAGTTTACATACAACATTTTTCTAAAAAGATGGTGATTCATCTCAGTTCTTCCTAGCACAGACCAGAGAAGTACACAGCTGTCTTTTAAATGGATGGAAAAGAGTGCAGAGAGATACAGGTCTCTGATTCATTTAGAATAAAGCTGATTGTCAGTTTCATTCTGCAACATAATTTTTAAACTTCTATCATGGGATTACAGCATTGGTGGATAAGGAAAGAGTAACTGATGTCTTCTGCCTGGACTTGTGCAAAGCATTTGATACTGTCCCACACAACATCCTTGCCTATAAATTGGAGAGATGTGGATTTGATGGATGGACCACTNGGAAAGTGATTCTGCCCCTCTACTCTCCTCTCGTGAGACTCCACCTGGAGTACTGTGTCCATCTCCGGGGTTCCCAACATAAGAAGGACATGGAGCTGTTGGAGTGAGTCCATAGGAGAGCCATGAAGATGATCAGAGGGCTGGAGCACCTCTCCTGTGAAGACAGGCTGAGAGAGTTGGGGTTGGTTGGAGAAGAGAAGGCTTCAGGGAGACATTATAGCAGCCTTCCAGTACCTGAAGGGGCCTACAGGAAAGCTGGAGAAGGGCTGTTTACAAGGGCATGTAGTGATAGGACAAAAGGTAATGGGTTTAAGCTGAAGGAAGGTAGATTTAGATTAGATATTAGGAAGAAAATCTTCACTGTGGTGAGGCACTGGAATAGGTTGCCCAGGGAAGTTGTGGATGCCCTCTCCCTGGAAGTGTTCAAGGCCAGGTCGGATGGGGCTTAGGGCAACCTGGTCTAGTGGAGGGTGTCCCTGTCCATAACAGGGGGGTTGGAACTAGACGATCTGCACCAGCAAAGCAGACTGTTCCCACTCACCATACACTGCACAGGCAAATGCTCAGAGTTATAGGCTTGTCTGAAGGAAGCCAAGTTAAGCCTGTGGTTTTCAAGTGCTCCCAGCACTCGTTCCTCTCCCATCGCCACCCCTGTGTTATTCCCAAGTAGCAGCCTGAGGAGTGCTGAAGCGAATTGTAATGGGAAATGCCTTTTTCTCCTTCTCCGTGTACGCTTTTAGCACAGAGGAGTTAATTGACCTGCTCCAACATGTAACATCACACATGGCACCACAAACAGTTGTCTTAGCATGAGTAAGGTCCCTTCCAACTCAAACTATTCTATGGTTCTCTGACTCAATGAAACCCAGAAAGATGGTTTAACAGTTAGCATTGTAACAAAATATTTATGCTTTCACAGATGTTTACATAGATACTTCTGTTGCTGGTAAGGTACAGGAGGACAAAATGTACACATTAAGCGGAAGCACTGGAATAAGTAAATGAAATATGAATGGTAAAAGATTAAAAAATAAGGTAAATTAAGCAAATAGACATATATGTGAATGGTGCTTGTGCTGATATAGGGATTACAAATTGGTTTGATATGACTGCATGGGAGCCCTATAAAGGAAAGAAGGAAAGAGAAGAAGAAAAGACTAGAAGGGAATAGGAAAAAGCATGACAGAAATATGACATTGGGAAAAAATGTCAGGAAGATATAATTCTTGGAAGGCAGGCTTTTAAAAGGTCCTTGGAACCAAGTTGCTCTGACTTTCAGCTTAAAAACTGTATGGCTACTTCTCATTCCATATTAATTTTGGTTGGTAAGAAATACAACAAAAAGATCATGGCTTCACAGAATTGTTCTATGTTCTCAAAGGTAGATGAACTAAAGGCCAGACAGTATCACCAGTGTTTGCTGCAAGCAGATTTACATTTGAGTCATCTGAGAAAGACAAAGTTAGTTAGTAGCTGTCAGAATTCCTGTATTTATCACCTGATTTTTTTTTTCTTGAACTGAAGAATACTATATTATGCTACCATTCACACGGCTACTTTGACATTACTGATAGTAAGTTTAGTGGGAGCTGCAGATTGATGTTTGAGGTCAAAGCTACATCTAGGTTTCTGCAGAATGTCTATAAGATATAGCCTTTTCTATCTATACACACAGCTGAATCTGTGAACCTGATGTTACCATTTTAATCCATGCCTACTACAGCTGCCTTTTTTGGGGGTTTTAAGTATATGTCATCCGGTCGTTACATGACTGCAGAATACTGCTGAACATACCAGCTCCCTTGATGTTTGTCTGGTCTCTTTGTATACCATTGTTGGCTCCCTATCACAGCAAACATAAATGTTTTGTTTGTTCAAATCCTTCACAGGTTTTCTCCATTTTACCATATAAAGATCAGTCTATGCCTCTGACTGACATATAAAACATCTCTTACTCATTAGTTTTATGAGGGATTTCCTTTCTTGCATGATGTCTCATGGATATCTACAAACACATTCCCATAGTACTCTTTCAAACCTTTCTTAAAACTTGCCTTTCTTGTGATGTCTATGCAAGACCTGACAAGGATCACGCTCCTGGTATGCTGAGATTATAGCCAATGAAGTTGAAGAATCTTAAACCCTCTGAGGCCTATATTCTGTTTTCTCATGTTTTATGCTAAACTAGTATTGTCTCTGTGATTTTTTTTTCTCTTTTTCTTTAGTCCTTGTTCTGCACCGTGATGGGAGTGCACAAACACTGCAAAGGATGACAAATAAAAAAGGATCTATGGTATTACAGATGTTATATATAGCCTATCATAAGAAAGTCCACTTCACTGTTAGAAACCATGTTTATGTGAAACATGGAGGAAACAATAGAATAGAAGAAAAATCCCAGAGAAATGAAATGTTTTGACCCAGATATTCCAAACATCGTCTACTTTTTGATCACAAAAATAATATCCATGCTTTTTTGGTGCTGCTACTGCAACCTTCTTCAACAAGAAAAATAAACCATAAAGGTAAGAAATTAATTTTTTATTTAGAGTTTTCTTTGTCAAGTTTCATTCCAGAGTAGAGAAAAGATGCTATAGAAAAGTGTACAAGCCAACAACTATGTGTAAATATTTACATATCCTGTCTTGTTTGAAAGGTGCCAACTGTACAGTTAGTATTTCCAATGAATTGCCCTAAACAATATTCCAAAGTCATGTAAAGTTTGCAACCTAGCCATTATTTCTGTTTCTGCAAAGAATGCAACATTTGATATATTAGAATTATTTTATTAAATTGATCAGAAGAACAATGAAACTCCTGACTGACAAGAGCAATACTTGCTGAATAAAATGCCAGAACAAAAAGAATTTTCCTGATATGCTGATCAAAGTGCTATTTCAGCTTTTCTGTAATTTTCAGCACTTCCATGGTCTATGTGTGGATAGCTGAGCTAGAATTCATCTCAGATTACTGTAGTGATGTAAAATCTAAGAACTGGATGTCAAAAGTGAGGCAACCACCCATGCTCATTCTGCTGGAACTGACAGAATGACGGATGTATTTCAGGAGAATAATTCATTATATCCACTTTAGAATCATCCTCTAGACATATTTATTCCTTCATACTGACTAGTGAGAGATCCTAAGCTATTTTATGTGGCTAGAACTAGGAGAAATTATTAAAAACCTTTGTTTAAATACAGATTGTGAAACATTGAGAAGCTCTCCAACAGCATAAATAAGATCTGTCAAGGAGACATGCTCAAAGAAGAATCTTAAGAATCTTGAGATACGCACAGTTCAATATTAAGTAATTATCACAATGTCTGGTAAACAGACAATCCTGCAGATACAGGTGTCCATGTTTGTTTAGAGTGTGTTTATATATGGAATGCCTACAAGCATGCAGTTCAAGTAAATAGTGTAGAAAACCATTAACCAGAATTGTACAATCCAAACACTTTTGTTAGATGAATACCCATTCTGGAACCATGCAGACTAGAGGAACTGATTTAAACAAACTCTCTGGATGGGTATATTTGTGCTGTTGATCATGGAGGATCTGTCTGCACAGCACAGTAGGTTTGCCATCATGCTACCTCTAAACAGGGGAGCAGGGGGGGCAGAGTCACAGAATCAAAGAATAGTTGAGGTTGGAAAGGATGTCTGGAGGTCATCTTTTCCCTCCCTCTGCTCAAGCAAGACCACTGAAAGCCAGGTGCCCAAGACCTCGTCCAGATGGCTGTTGAGTATGTATCTCTAAGGATGGAGACTCCACAATGTCTCTGGGCAACCTGTTCTGGTGCTCAGTCATCCTCACAGTAAACAATCATTTCCTGATGTTCTTACAAAATATTCTGTGTTTCAGTTTGTGTCCATTGCCTCCTGTCCTGTCACTGGGCACCACTGAAAAGAGCCTGGCTGCATCTTCTTCGCATCCTCCCTTCCAGTATTTATATACATTAATAAGATCCCCCCCGAGACTTCTTTTCTCTAGGCTAAACAATCCCAGTTCTCTCAGCCTTTCCTCATAAGAGAGACACTCCAGTCCCTTTATCATCTTAAAGGCCCTTCACTGGACTCTCTCCATGTCTCTCTTGTACTGAGGAGCTCAGAACTGGACACAGTACTCCAGGTGTGGCCTCTGCATTGTTGAGCAGATTGGATCACCTCCCTCAACCTTCTGGCAATACTTTGTTTAATACAGCCCAGGATACCATTTGTCTTCTTTGCAGCAAGGCCACCTGGTGTCCACTAGGACCTCCACTTCCTTCTCTGCCAAGCTGCTTTCCAGTTGTGTTGCTGCCAGCATATATTGTTGCGTGGGGGTGTTCCTCCCCAGGTGCAGGACTTTACACTTTCCTTCATGAGGGAGCCACAAGGGTATGGCCCTGAGGAAGCTCTAGCAACTTCTAAGGAGCATGATTGGGTGCCCATGACACAGGGTACTTGAAGCCTTTGTTTCAGATGCCCCATCAACCTAATGATGGGTCAAGCACCATTTCAACTGGTGCTTGGGAGACACCTTTATAAGAGCTAGGCCTAGAGCACAGTTCCCTGAGTGAAGCCAACAGGTGTGGTACTTTGTGCCATGGTCTCTGGGCTGGGCTTTGGGAGCTTCTGGGCCTTCTTGATAAAAAGTCCAGGATATCAGGGAATACCCTGGAACCCTATGAGAAAAGGAGAATAAAGCAGAAGTGTTCAGTATTTTCACTTCTCATTTCTTCAGGTTTATACACAGTGTTGTAATGCAAAGTAGAGGAATAATGCCCCAGTTATTCTGTCATCACTTTTTCTTACTTTCCTCAAATTTCTTTTAGTTAAGATATTTTACAACTTCTAAAGTAGTTCCATTTCCATGTGTTTCTGCTGATATGCCACATAGATGTGTACAACATGTCAAACCTCTCTGGGATTTTCTAGAATCACTGCTTCAAACTTCCCCAGCACAATATCTTCATGCTCATTCTCCCCAATAGATGCTCCTTGATTCTAAGGTCTACACTGGACATCACTCTCCAACATCAATTGGATTGAAATGCTTACTCCTACTAGACACAACTGAACATGAACAACAGCCTGCAATGGCCATTTTCAGTTCTTTATTAGTCATTTAATATATGAACACAGCATATTTTGCTGGTAATCAAAAAAGAGATATTATTTTTTCGTCCAATATTCCTGTTTAGTGCAACTAAACCACTACAACTCATTTTCTTCATTGAATTGAGAGGGGCTTAGTTAATATAGAAAATGGAATGACATTTTACATGAGTGCTGTTGGGGCCTCGGCCATTTTACAGGACTATGAGGAGCTTGGGTGGATGGCAAGCCCCTCTCCCTCAGGGTTGGCGGCGCTGAGCAAGAGAAAAACAAAAGAAGAAAAACACTCCCCCAGGATGTGCACCCGGCAACATCAAGAACCAATCAAGAGCTGGACAGAAGCGCGTGAACTTTAACCAATAGTAGAGCATGCTTGGACGCGTGTACGCGTGTGATTGGTAGCAGGGGATATATAAACTGCGAGAGGAGAGTAAATAAATGGATTGAACTTGCATCGCATTGATGTGTGTGTTCTCTCTCATTCTTGCCATGGACAGCGGGCTGCGGCAGAGTGCTACTACTTAATTTTGAAGGTTTTGTTACGGCTCAGGTTTCACATTTTCAAAGCACAACAGATTTTAGAAAAACATTTATTTTTTTTTTTAATCTAGTGATAGCACCTAAGATCTACCAGGTATTCACAATGTTAAATTACAACATGTTACTAGAAATTGGCAAGCACTGGATCCATTTCAAAGACAGGGAAACTGAAATACGAAGTAGTGAAGTTATTCATCAGAAGCAATATAGTAATTGAATGTAAAAGGATCTTTAAAGTTCTCTCTTATGTATGTACACAGATAGCTCTTCCTGCAACTAATTCTCCTAAACTCCCATGTAGTTAGAAAACTCTAGGCATCTGCAAGCTAGGCATTTTTTCAAATCTAGTTATCTCAATTCATTCTAATGAAGAGAAACAGATATTTTCAGAAAGTGCTTTTTCTATATAAAGATTTGGAGGTGGGGTGAGTAGTAAAATTAATGACACTTAGTCCCTTTCCACTGACTGAGGTGGAAATACACATTCCTAGATCACACTAGAACTACAGCTGTACTAGTGAACTAAATGTGCTAAGGACGATTCTCTGGCACTTGACAGGAACCAGCACAGGAGGGTCATGTCTGTAATTTTGAATTTTCTTATTCTCCAGACTAAAAACTCATCTCCAGACTGACTTTTTGGAACAGTACCTGGCTTGTGCTAAATCCCAAAGCAAATGAATCGCTTAGAAGAGTGCTAGGTATTGCAGAACAAAACTATGTCAAGGACCATCCTATCAATTTAACCATATAGACAACTGCACTGCAATGCACTATCTCTTTTTTTCGTACAGATACAGCTTAGATACTCAACTTTAAGAGAGATGAAATTCCATTACTATTGCACCATTAAGTTTTTGCAAATTATGTGTAAAATTATTTAGAATCATAAAATCATAGAATCCAGCCTTCTGATAGTGCTGTTAAATAATAGCAACTGATTTTGCAAAGTGAAAACTTCTTTCAGAGATTGATTTACCAGACTACCCTGAAATAACACCCTGAGGAACCCTATGTAAGATGCCAAAATTTCTGACACCATTCTTCCTGGTTAAAAATGAGCCAAAGCAGTTTAACATGAAGATTTAATGATTTTTGTTCCTGAAAACTATTAAAATCTCAAAGCATCAGAGAATACTAGTGGGTGATTAATGTAGCCATTGATTACTTGAAAGATAAGTTCTTCAGATCTCATTCAGTCAAACAAAATATGTAAACAAAATAAAATATAGAAGATGGAACTTGCAAAGGATTGAGTGGAAACTTCACTACAATTTGTCCCAGCTGAATAGATTTTTTCAGATGTTCTTCTCAAAAGAAATAAAAGACTGCTGGAGAATATTTTGATCATTCAGTGAACAAGTGGAAAGTTACTGCCTTCTAATTTTCTTATTTTGATGACACTTCAGTGCTTATAAACTGGACCACATTGAGAGCCACAAAAAATTTGTAATGATCCAAATGCAAATGCTTCCTGTTTCCCAATCATCTGGGTAATCTACAAAATTTTGTAATTTATGAAACATTAAATTTTGTAACAGACATATTTGAATAATAGATTCAGTTTGCTATCTCCCTGTCTCCCATAATAATAATAATAATAATAATAATAATAATAATAATATCTCCAAAGCTAAAAGTGTAAGCTAATAGTTTCAAGTTATCTAGGTACAACTACTTATGCTATGCTGAATATATCTTTCAAAATATAAAATATTTCAGTATATGCAAGAAAAAACTATGAAAACATTTACAGTGATTCAGCTTACTTTCAAAAACATCCTGACTTATGTGCTGTTTAAAGGTAAAATAATTTAACTCTTTTTCTTGCTCTTAATATATATTGTATTAATAGGGTTTGAGTACAAAATAATAATAAATATAAATTCAGTGAGAGCCACCAGGCAACTCTTCATGAATTAGGTTCCATCTTTTTCAGTCTGATATTTTAGGCAAATAAAACAAATGGCATTTAAGGGTTTTCAGTCAGAACTTCAAAATACAAAACCATTAGTGTTAAATATAAAAATATCAATATTGAGTCTTACTAATGATCTGTCCTCAGAATTCTGGCCTTTTGTGTAACATTTTTAAGTATCAAGCATCATGAAAAAAATGAATGTGTCATACTGCTTGACATTTTCCTTAGCAGTAGCTAAGCTCAAAGAATATGTGTTAAGCCAGTCAGATTTGCAAATCATAGAAAAATAAAGAATCCTTTGAAACATTGTTATATTTCAAATATATTCTAATTGTGTCAATTTGTTTTTAATTTGAAGGCTCTAAATACCAAGTGGCTTCCCCTATAATTTTGCAACTCATTTAAATACTCTAATTTTCTTTTGCTATTGCCAAAGATAATAACACAAAATGCTTCCTATTTCCCAATCACACAAAAACTGATAAAATATCAGTGTTCACTTGTTATGGCTTCCTAGAGATAATTTTATCAGTGTAAGGTTCAGGTGAACTGCTAAGAAATTTCCTCCAAATGGACCTTGATAGCCAAGTACTAGTCTAATACTGTAGGTGCATGATCCATTATAGGCATTTACGGAAAATATTATTTATAATAACTTAAATGTATGGAAGTTGTACTCAGGACTGAAACATACAGAAATAATTGGTAATTCTGGGTTTCTCGATGTTATGGTTCACATGAAAACTTGTTAAACAAACATCTTTAATTTGATTAATACCACGGCCAACTTCAAGGTGTTTGCTTTTCCAACCCAACCCAACCTGAATTTTGTGCAGGTTTCTTTTGAACCCAAGTTTAATGACTTCCTAGCCCTAGAATGGCATGCAGATGCATCATGAATGCTGAATATTAATGTCATATAGAGCAATAAGCTGTACTCACATTGCTGACTCTTTAGTTTGAAACATCATATGACTACCTTTTCTCTCTCTTTGGAGGCAAACTATGGCCATGACTTCCTGTGGGATTCTTTCCACAGCTAAATTATTAATCTTTATCGTTTGCATGAACAGAAGCTATTTGGACCCAATTACATTGCATTCAGGTTCACTTCCTGAGGGATATTTAATGGCAGACCACACAAATGAGATCAATATCTAGCAACATGCCTTCTGCCCCAGGGTGCTACTTCCTTATGGTTTCTCTGTCCTCATTCCCATCCACCCTATAGTGCCCAAATGAAATTCTATTTTAGCTATTATTTAACAGATAAGCACTGAAAAAAATCTATTTGGTGACAACGTAATTTTCTGATCAGCCAAATTTTTGACTGTGAGACCAAAACTGGTTTTCTGTATTTATTCAGACACTTAAAAAGCCCAGTTTATTCTATACAAATACCTGTGAAAAATAAAAGTAAAAATATTGAGAGACCTTGAAACATTCAGAAATAATTATTGTCACTAGATACTGCATGCTACACACATACTTTTTATGATCACATGCTTTTATATATTATTTCTCACAAATAAACCTCAGGCATGTTTTGTACTCTGTACTGGAGATTGCACTCTTCAAACACTGTCATTTATTCAGCAGGTGATTTAGATATAGCTAACATGATTGTGTTATCATGTTAGGAATATAGTCAGGAGGATAAAGCTTCTTAGGGGTAAATTCTTCCACAAGAATACAGGACATGCACATATGTAGAAATCTTGTTAACAAAAACAAAACAAACAAACAAAACAAACAAACAAAAAAAGTGTATGGAACCTGGGGTAATGGTGGGGAGAACTACTTTGATAATATATTGTACTTCATGGTCACATGTTTTTCTATTTAAAAGTTTTCTAATGTCCCCCACCAGAAAACAAGACTTCTTCAGTACTTAGGGATATCTTAGATATGAGCTTTTCTTTGAGATGACACATTTTCGTAAGACTTGAATTCTCATTTTAGATTTTAGTTTTCTGACAGGTACATTAAATTACTAACCATCAATTGCATATTTGAACATTGATGGCTCTATGATGACTATCAATTTGTTTGCATCAAATTAACCTGGCTCATGATGTCATTGCATCTATCGCAATGAAATGAAACAGATAGGCCTTTGTTTCCAGGAAGAAGCAGTATCTTTCAGTGTGCTTAGTGGATTCTTTTTTTGTGTATGTGTTTTCATGTTTGGTTGTTTGGTTTTTTTGTTTGTTTTGTTTTGTTGTTGTTGTTGTTGTTGTTGTTTTGTTTTGTTGTTTTTTTGGGTTTTTTTTTGAAAGAATTTAATGTTGGCCCTCCAAACAATGTAACTTGCTGTTTCATGTAGTGCACTTACATACTTATTTGCTGCAAAAGGAACTCAGCTAATTAGCTAGACAGACGATGTTTAAATGCCTTACACCTTACAGACCATGTATGTTTAATATGATTGCTAGAAATAATTTTTTTAATTGTCTCAAGGGTTTTTTTTCCTCTACAGCAAGGTAATGTAGCATAAGCAACATAAGTGTGTTTTAACAAGATCTGCTTGAAATATTCACATTCCTTTTGTATGTGAACTGAAAATATATCAAGGAGGACACAATCTGCAAAAACAGTCTGTACAGATCGAACTGTTTTGCTTTTTGAAAGTCCTTACAGAAGAAGATAGCTACTCTATCTTGGCTAAAATCAAACGCAATGATGAAATGGAAAGTTCATGTTTTTCTGCTTGAATATTTAATCACATAAAATGGTATACAGATAGCAGAATACCTTTATGCTTGATGATATCCTTGAATCCTCAGTTCCCATCTTTATAAAAATAAAGGAAATTTTCATCTTTTGTTTGAATAAAATAACTCAGGTTAGACGACACTTGTCTAAATTTAGATGCCAAAATTGGGCTACACTCATGTAAACTAGATGTGTAGGTTCCCTCAGTAATCCATAGAGATTCCACAAGTATCTTGAGAGAGATGGTGACTCTAGTCTAGTCTACCCTAGCCTTACCAGCTTGGTCTAAATCTACATGGCTTCAGTTAGGTGACTGGAATTCTCTCTTACATTTTAGTCCTCCTAATTGTAGATGAGAGCCACTTATGTTACCTGAGGACATTCTGAAGCCATAGAGACAAAACAGGTGAAATAAAAAGCCTGTTGAGTCAGAAATGTGTTGTCCTTTCTGTATAACTGATCTCCCTCGCTGCAGCTAAGGCCACCAGAGCTTAGTTTATGCCCAGCAAACACTGGCTGTAGTCAAACAGAAAAGTTAGCTGCCTTCTGCCTTTGGATATGTCCTAACATGTGCTATATTGCTAGTTTAAAATGCTAGTTTGAAATCAATGCACTGATAGTAACTGTTGGGAAATGTTAAGGAGAAAGCGAACAAAAAGAAAATTTCTATTAAAAACCACTTGAGATCTTAATCAAATGCTTATTTTTTTATAAAGACAAAGCAAATGAAGTCAGGCTTAAGCTGGTAAGAGATACATTCATCATATCTCATGACTAAGCTACCATTTTTTTATGGCATTTGCTATGATACATTTGACCTCATACGTATTGGTTTTGCTACACTGAGAAAAGGTGATTTATTGCAGTAGTTAACTTCTAGTATTCACTCAGGAAGGGAGGGGGGAAAAAAAGTGTCTTATACTGACCTGATAATATGATTATAGTCTACTACTACTATATAATATCAGTAACTGCAGCCATACTTATTCTATTAAATTCCCACAGGATTTCACTCAACTGAGTGAAACAATATTCCTTTATTTCAAAATAGAAACAGAAATGAGAAAACCAGAAAAACCTCAGCAAGATAAATGGCTACGTATATATGGATTTTATTAAATTTGTGATTAGAGTATAGCAGGTTTCTAGCTGCCACATTCTTAGGTGTAGTTGCTTTTTTGTACTATTACTGCTATGTTTTCCATTCAAATAATATGATAATTGGATTTAAAAGTATAGGTTTCTTTCACTGATGCTTTAAAGTCAGGGAATATATTCATGTTTTATACACACATAAAATTCAAGCCTGTGTCTTTAAATTCTACATACACATCTTTGACAACACTTATATGAAACCATGATAGTTAATGCTTAAAAGTATATTATGAAGAAATTAGGGTTTTTAATAACCATTAGAAAGATTTACATAGCATTTGTCTTAATTTCACAGGTCGAAGTGATAAGAACTAAACACTTTTCTCAAGAGAATTCTTAGTAATTCTCTTTGAGCTAAGAAGGATTTCAAGACATTTGGCCTATACTTCCTAGCTTCATCCCTTCCTCCACATTACACACCTCTGTGTGATATTAACTAGCTCTTCTGATGGTTTTAAGCAGTCATCACATCATTATCCTTGTCCAGACAAACTATCCAGGTGAAACTTTTAAAATTATTTCCTTAAATTGTTCGCTTCTGTTTATAATTTAAAAAAAAACAAAACAAAAAAACTTGAGAAGTTTTCAAGTAGCATTGTGGAGAACGATTGCTGTTTTAAACTGAGTCACAAAATAGATATTATATTATCATACTATTTTACTGTCCAGTTTAATCTCAAAGCTTCCGTTACTATTTCTGATTTCAGTGTACTATTTCAGAGTAGATTTCAAAATACTAACATTTTTTTTTCAGATTATTTTTGCAGATGTTCTGTTATAATTAGTTTTTTCACCATCTTTAGCTTGTTTATAAACCAATTTGAGTTTATTTTTCTAATTAAGTATTTGCATAATAATAACAAAAACTTTATTAAAATAATTTCTAAATTATTACAATTCCCTCTCTTATTTATATTCTTTAAATTTGAGTACATTTTCTCTCCCCTGATTGCTCATTAAATCCATGATCTTATTAAACACAAAAAGCAAATTGCTGAGCACTAAAAAACCAAATTCCATTAAAATGAATTAAACTGATGTGTTGAAATCACATCTGTTGAAATCTCATGAGCTGTCTTTTAGCAGTTGTCTGACTTTAATATTATAAACACAGAAATGTAATCAGGCCATGCAGAAGTGATATGCTAGAATTTTTCCTTAACTTCATTTTCCATCTCTTAGATGGAAATCTAGACTTCCCCCCCTCCCCCCTCAATATTCTACTTTTTTAAATTATTTAATGTAATTTACTCTTTCTCAGTCTCTGTCTGTCTCTGTCTGCCTCTTTTTTGGCAGAGGGGAGGAAAAGTAGTGCAGTTTTCTACTATGGTGCCTTATGTTTATTTTGACAGATCTTTGCAGATACACAAGTTGAACCTAAAAATTGTACAGGCATTGATAAAATTAATACCACCATGGTTTTATTTTGGGTATATTATCACTCTTTATGCCAAAACATGCAACAATCGCAACAAAGTGTTTAAAACATTGATATCACATAACGTGGTCCACATCTTCAAACAGGTATACCGAATGGCATTATGTGTGCATTTGGACTCTGGGCAAACTGATTGCCAAAAAACAAGAAAGTTACAGAGGAGAAGTTAATTTCATATAATTTAGCTACCTTTTTAAGGGGAATTGTTTAGATTCCCTTTATAGTTGATGGAGAGAGACAGGGAAATTCAGATGGCAACTAATCCCATCTTAAAAAATTTTCTGAAGTAGATGAGTTTTACTGGGAATGATCAATAAAATGCTGCATTCACTACAGAGAAAGCCTAGATAAACAGGTGTAACAAAACACCTTTTAACAATTAGAATTGGGTAACATAAATCTTACCTGCATGATTTCTTTCTTTCACAATGACATTTTTATGTTTGCACAGATAACAGTTGTTTCTGGTCAGTTTTTTTTGTTGTTGGTGGTGGTTTTTTGTTTGTTTGTTTTTGTTTTTTAATTTCTTTTTTTTTTCCCAATGCTGTCTACATATTAAGTTCATTAATTATGCCATATTTTTGTTAGAGACAGGATTAAACAGTACTAGAAGCTAAAACATGTATTTCTGGTATTAGAAATCCAAATCTATATATTTGCATTTGTATCCAATTTCTGTACCTTCTACGTCCTTTGAGAATCTCTGCTTTCTACCTAAAACACTGTCTAAGAGAGTGGATTTTAGAACTGTTTAAAATAAGAAGGATTTTAACCCAGCATTCAAGAAATATGATGAAAAAAACAAGAAAGGTAGATGAGAAAATTTAGAACGTCCACTCCAGGTACTGTCTGCAAATGTCAACCACAATTAAACTTTAAATTTTATTTTTTTTAAATGCATATTTTAATATATGATCAGGTCACTTATTCTGTCCTCTGAGGTTATTATTACAGTGACTATATCACCATATTAGATCGTTTTGATAAATATATACTAGTCAACAGTAGGAGTATCATTTTTGCTTTCATATGTTGTTCTGAAAGAAACTCCTGTGATCATTCGAAGTTAATTAATCTTCTACATCCACAAATGTTATCAGGTTAATGAGAAATGGGAATATTTCTTATTCTTTCTATGTTTGTTTTGGTGAAATTCTGTAAATAAACAGCTGCTTCACACAAAATGGTTTGGAATGGAATGAAAAGTTTTGGATTATACATTTGGACATGGTTTCCAGATTTTTAAGACTAAGCTTTTTCTACACAGAAAATGTCGGAAAATTCTGAAAAGGCAGAGCTCTTGTGTTTTCTGTTACAGTCCATGGCAACTTCATCTCTTCAATATCTCTTGGGATATTTTGTAAGATTACATGAAGCATATGATGCATGAAAAAGTAAAAAGAAAAAGGAAGAAAAGAAAAAAGGAAAAAGNATTCCAATGCCTACAAAAATGTTTGATCCAAAGTCTATCAATGTTTGATCCAAAGTGTACCAATGTCACCTTTTGAGCTAAGAGCAGGTGATGGGTTTTGGCTTTGAAAAAGGGGTCATCAATGCCATCAATAGCAGATAACAAAATAAAAAAAGAATAACAAGAATTTTCTCATCCTATTTAGGTGATGCTGTCTTTGCTTTCTAAGTGACTGTTCATGTACCCAAATATAATATCTTTTTTTTCTAATACTGGAAAGTACATCATGCAATCTCATGTTTATTTTAAAATTTTAAATGCAGTTTTAAAAAGTCATGATATATACTTTTAGATTGTCTCAAAGATCTCTAAAACTGTCCACTTCATCACAGACTGTGTGCATCATTCCCAAATGTAGTAAAGCAGTGTTTAGAAATTACATTGACATATCACGTATAACTTAAATTTTTTCATATGTCAATACAGAAAATGCTACATAAATGATAAAATCAAAAGTGACATTCTTTGTGTTAAGATCTTTATGGAAAAGGAAATAAACCTACTTTCTTATTTGACTGCTTTATTTGCTAATCTTTCCTTCCCATACCATATTGTTACATGAAGGTATCCATGCTTAGGGAGAAGGACTTGAAAGATTTCCATTAGATATAAAGACATTTTAGACAGGTTACAGTTCCATAAGCTGCAAATCTTTATTGATTATTGCTTAGGAAGATCTAAGTAACTATTGAACACCACTTCTTAAGTCTCTCCTCAAAAAACTAAGCTAGTTTCCTTCTTTTAGAGGCAACAAATGTAATTAAAAAAACCCCAACAGCTAAGAAGTTAAATGGGATTATTAAAGATTTATTTTAATTCTCTTTGGTTTTAGGTTTTTTTCCTCTTTTTTTTTTTTTTCCCCCCCCTGACATCCAGTTTCCAGCTCTACAGCAGCAATTTTTAAATAGAAAAAGAAAATAACAAGGTGTTGGGAATTTCACAGATTCAGTGTTGGTAACAAAGGTGTCATTTGTTGCCTACAGCCCTTCTCTCTAGAGACTGCTTCGAGGTAGATCTTCCTGGTCTCGGCTACCCAGAGCAGCCTGGCCTTTTTCATTCCCCTTCCTCTCTGATGATGCTTTGCCTGCCAGACATGCTCAGGGACTTGCAGCCCTCAGCTTTCCTCACTTCAGAATAAAGAAGAGGCTGGTTTTTGAATAAGGCTGGCTAGGCTTGGTCAGGCCCTTAGGGAAACAAGTTGTTCTGTCGCAAACTTTACAGATTATCCTGCAGATACGGTGTAACTGAAATCAGATTTTCATGCCTTATAGTTGCTTACTATCTCTTACACGAGATACATAAATATTACATGCACAGTGACTAACAGAAGCGATCAGATTGAATCTGGAACAGTGTTGCATTAATACAGGATTCTGTTATCCTTAAGTATCTCAAATACTTTTCCAGCATCAATAGCATTCTCTAAGATAAAAGTTACTGCTCAAAGTGAATAGCAACTGGCAGTAGAATCTGTCACTTACTGTCTCTATAGCTTATGAACTTGAAGTATGTTGACTTTGCTTTTGATCTCGAAGTTCATTAAAGGAAGAGAACAAATCAGGGATGCTTTATCACTTCACTTTTTCTTTTATAATGTTTTATAAATAAATGGACTCTCACATCATTTTATCCTAAGCTAACCCACCAGCTAATGCAGTTCCATGTAGTTATCGTATTCCAGAAGGAGGTGGCAGCATACATTACTCTCTGAACCTCTGTACTTACCTAGGAGCTAACAGAAAATGAGTGTAAAAGTGATGGCAATGTGAAATGAAGCAAAACCTCCACATCACTTTAATCTAATGCTGTAGCCAGAAGTGGCCAGAAAGTGCCATGGGAACTATGGAGACTGCTTCCTCCGTGGCCCAAGTGAGACTGCACCATGGCAGAGATAGTGGCCTTGAGTGACACTCTTATTCTTGCTTATGCCTTGTGCCAAAGCCAAAATGTAGCTTCTGTGTTAACATTTGTGCCCTAGTCACAGCATTTCACTTATACTAAGACTTCAGATACGCTAAAGAATGTCCTGAATAGTATCTGCTATTGAATTTGCCTTCGATTTGCAATGGTATTACATGCTGAAACCTCCATCTCTGTTCAAATCAATTAAGAAAACAAATAAAGAAAAAAAAACCAAAATGAATGTCTCTGTAGCAACTTCTTTGTGAGAAAAACTCTCATTCCTCGTAGCATGAGATTGTAGAGAGAATAAGCTATAATTAATCATAGATGTTGCACGTAGAGTTACTTTAGTATTTGCTGGCTTTGTGCTCTTTGAATTATGAATTAAGAGATATTTTCTCAGTACAGAAGCAGGCTAGACGAAGCTAAAATTAGTACAGCATGCATAAACAGACAAGAATAATGGACAAAGTGTTGCAGGAAAAAATAATCTAGTATTAGAAAAAAAAAAGGAAACAACTTGAGTCTTGTCTTTAAATTAATTTGAACCAAAGGTTTCTGAATCTTGAAACAGTTAAGTCAATATGTTTCATGGTCGTTTTAATGTAAAACTTTTGGAGAACAATAGAAAGACAAGTCCTAAAATACCATAATCTTGCCTATTCCAGTGGCTCTTACAAGTGGGTCAGAGAGTATTGCTCAGATGTATTACTTTTTACATAGCAATTAAGCACCCAAGATCCTTGGTTCATAGAAAAAAAAACTTCTTCTAAATTTGTGTACTAACCAAGTTTTTAATTTTATTTTCCTAGAATGAGGTAAATTCATATGTCACAAGCAGATGTCCCAATGGAGTAAATTGGTTCTCAATTCAATGTACTTTTGCCTGCATAATGCAGGGGTAAATCCACAAATAAATTTAGATGCCTGACTCCTGTTGAAATCACTGAAAGTGAGGCACTTGATTCTGGCATAAATAGAAGAGAAACCTGTGCTTAAAAGATTGACCTATTCTTTTCTTGCTTGGTGATTGTAATAGTTACAGAAGAATTTATAAGACTGGCTTTGTTAAAATAACATGTAGCTTACAAATCACATAAACTATAACATATTTAATCAGATTTCTGGACCTGTATTATTTCATTACTTCAAGTAATCTTATTTACTATTTTGCAACAAATAAGGGCTAGGGACCAGTCTTATAGACATACCATAAGAGTAATTTTTAAAAGGTCATTTGTGTTCAGCGGTCTGACCATTCCATAAGGCTGTTTTTGTTAAACCTATAGACCAACCAACACATAGTAGCAATTTGCTCGTTAAAACCAACATATTAATAGCATGATTTGAAAAAAAAAAAAAATGAACATATTTCTTGCATTCCTTTACAGAAGTCTCTTAAAAAAATTCCGCATCAAAATAACAAAAAATTGAAAAGAAAAGAACCTATGTATGCTATTATTGACCTCTGGGAACTAGCTTTCATACAAAATGGCTTTTCTCATTCTGTATGATCATATTTGATTCTGTATAGTTTATTGAAAAAAGAAGCTGTATTTTGCAAGAGGGATTAAAAAGGGGGAAAGAACTTTAAAACCTCCACATTTTTCTCAGAAAAATAATTCAACACTGGAAACTGGACAAAGTGTAGCAATGCCCAATTTCTTGTTCTTCTTTTAAACATCAAGGGTGTAGTTTAGGATTCAGGTAAGTCACTTTACTGAATGTCTTTTGTATAGAACCACTACTGCAGCAAAGTAGGTCAAGGAAGAAACGAGAAAATTTCCTGCCTCAAAGTTCAGTGAAGACATCTTTCACTATGAGGTAGACATTGACATTACAGATTAATAGGAACAGATTTGTCTCTAAAACTTGAACACTCAGTGCTGCAAAGTACAAATCTTCCAACCACTGGTAGAAAAATGTCTTTTGCTAATGCAGTATTTATTCTTTTCTTGCTCTGTAGATGTTTCCTCCCTGTCTATGGAAAACTGTTCCTCTCAGTACAAATGTTGCCAAATGACACTATAAAGACATTTTTTTCTTACCCTGACAATCCCATTTTTTAATTTTCCTCTTAGTAGCAGTAGGAGAAGATTTTTTGAAGATTTCTTATATTTATTGTCTGCATCTTCATTCTATAAAGGGATAATATCCATTAATTACATTGTCATAAGACCTTATTTTCATTGTGCAGTAAGTGCTTTTTCACTTCCATGACTTCTGAGGTATGGTGGCTGTTCTGCTGAATGACCTGAGAGTTAAATGGTGATACAGTATTAATCATTATGAGAGGTAAGCTTGGAAATTCATAAATTCACAGGAGAAGACTGTTTTCAGGACAATTTACTATTCAGACCTCATGTTCACACTGTGAATGATTGTAATTACATGCTGTGACAATAACACATTCATAATACAGTACAGAAATGAACTCATATTTTTAGTTCATTATTTAGGGCAGCAATTCACAACCAGCCGTAGAAATAGGACAATACACAGAATGCAATTTTACCGTTCACTGCAATTTAGCAAAAGAGAAAAGTAATTCCATAAAGTTTCTGAACCTTGCTCTTGGAAAAACTGTTAGTTTAGTCAAAAGTCTTCTTAAGAAATCTTCATCACCCTAATAGTACTATTGATGCTTGTAGACTACTTGTAGGCTACTAGTATTCCAGAGTAATCTTCCAATAGTCAGAGACCTGAAAAATGTATGCCTCCTTTAATCCTGGTATGTTTGAGAAATTTTTCACCTTTCTTAACAAAATACATCTTCTATTTATTAGAACTTATTGCATAGATCCAGAATAATAAGCACAGATTCTCCTTTTGTGTTGTGGTAAATGATGTTGATTTGTCAGGCATATAAACCCCCACATTTTTGGATATTAGGTGATGATCACCTTTTCCCTAATACAGGCTATTATTTTGAATGGTGTAAAGATTAATTACACCTGCTTTGTTTTGTTTCTAAGGCTGACTGCTCTGCCAAGTTTTACTGAGGTACAGAAGAAAATTCCTTACATTGTGAGATCTCTAACAGCACAGCTTACATGATTTCTAATAGCTCAGCTTACATGGTTTCTCAGAGCACAGCTGTAATTGTTAAAATACTATTTATAACATGCAAGTTATTTAACGGGCAGGTCATGGAATGCGGCAATGTCTAAGCAGATCAATGAAACCAATTGCTGGAGTCTAGATATTTTTACAGTAACAAAGCATTGGAATCTGGAATTAATGACCAAGGAAAGCATCTATGGACTATGGCAGAAACTCTATATTAAGTGAGAAAGACCAAGGTAGACAGGAGTCCATATGAGTATATCAAATGACAAATGTGTGGGACATAGTTAAACAGTGGAGATATCATAACGGGACGATAGAAAGGGAACGACCTCTACTGCCACATTTTAGGTGTCCCAAATCTAACAGATGCTACTAAGAGTTACTGAGGGTGGTAGGCCCAAAATCATGTAGAGAATAAGGATTGAAAAGAATTTCATTCTCATTTAGTTAATAGGGCTTGAAGAGAATTCCACAGCCACAGGGATACCTCTCCTATTTGATTTCACCTTCATGGAAGGTAACCAGCATGGTCAGAACCACAAAAATCAGAGAAGGTGCCACAGTTCTGTTTTGGGTTTTTTTTGACAAGTTAGAGTATACATTTGGAAGTACACCAAGAACTCTGCATGGGATGCTGGAAGAGCCAGAAGGACTACAAGCTGAAATGCTAAGAGTCTGTGCTGGGATTGTTTTCTTAGAGTGGAAAGACAGTAAGTGCTACTGTACAGAATGTGGAGAGAAAGGAGGATAAGTGCCTCTGCAGAGGCAGACAACTTACATCCAGCAAATCCCTTCCCATCCCAAACCTGTAAATATTTTCTTTGCTCTGGACATAGAGTGTTGATGCCATAATAGAGATTAGTCGGTCCATGCCAGATGGCACTCTCCCACATAATTCTCAGATATAGTTCAGGAGATAAAGCATTCAAGGAATCTATCCTTTCTCATAGGTTGTCTCAAGCCCACAATTTTGGAGGCTGAGGAATTAGCCTAGATGTGAGCTATTTAATACCACTTGGCTTTAGTTTCTGGGAATGTTCCCAGGAATGTTTGATTTGCCAAAAAGGCAGAAGCTAAAATAATGAGTGAATACTCAAACTAGAGTGACAAAACTGGGAAATGGCAGAAAAGGTTGCATTCATCAAAAGTCTGGAAGTCCTGCTGAAATTTTTCAGTGGAACACAGTGTGATAAACTATCTTTAAGAAGCCAGTCAAAAATGCTTTGCACTGTACTGTTCATCTGTCACTTGTTTTTAAGTTATTTAGGACAGGGACATTAGTCTTGCATTTATTTTTTATTGCTATCAGCAAACTTTTGGTGCTTCATACAATTACATTTTTGTAGAATGCAAATTGAATGCTTGCTGCTGTGATCAGTTTGCACTGATTTTTTTCCTCACCAAAGACCCTTCAATTTAGTAGAAAGAATTCAGATTCCTTCTGCTAGGTTTACAGTAGGTCTCCTATAATGTTTCTGAATGAAATATAAGGCAGGACAGATATTGTCTTAGCAAAACCACATTTATCCTTAACACAGTTCTCAGAAGACACTCAAAACCTTTGAATATGGTAATCCAGTTTTTACCACCTTGATAGTGCTGCAATATATCACATTACAATATCTTCTCTTTTCCTACTCCTCAGTTAATGCTCTGATTTGTATCACAACTCTGTCAGGGCAGTATGAATTCTTGAGTGTCTGTAGGAGGCCTCCATATCAGGAACTTTTTGTGCTGTCTCTGCTAGGCTGATGAGCCTTCTTTCCAGAGGCTTTATGTTTAGATACGTTTCAAGAAGGTCATTGTGGTATAAGAGCATTATTTAGACTCCATGAATCAATGCTGATGACTGGAAAGCCACCCAGAATTGTTTTCTCTTATCCAGCTGAAAAAATGAATTAAATGTCCCTAAATCTGTCTTTCCATATAAAATTGCTCCCTTTACCTCATGAATGTTGAAAGGCTGTGACTTGGTGGAATATGTGATTTGTGGCATCAGTAAGGCAATGCCTCTGTTCAGATGTGTTCTTTCTCATGAAAAATTTGAGGACTCATATTAAAGGAAAAAGTTACAAGCTTGTGTTAATGATTGGAGAGAAACAATTAAAAGGCAGAGCATGAGGATAAACACTAGAATACATCTGAATAACATGGAGCATAATAGGTAGCCTTGGAGTAAACACAAGGCTGTATTTCACTCAAGAACTCAGCTGCAGTCATAAACTGTGAGAGGTTTATGAATGGCATTGGAGCCTCAGGAATTAATTCAGTCTTGTACTCACAGCGATGCCATATGTTGTTATTTATAATACACACTTTATAATTACTACTCTTAAACAATTTAATATTTGTAGTTGTAATATTTCAAAGATTAAATCGTTAACTTGAAATGCTGCAGTTTCTTTAGGTAGTATCTCTAAAAACATACTCAATTCCTTATCAAATAAGATTTTTAAGGGGACTATACTTAATATAGACTGACCCTGGCTGACTTTTAACACCGCAAGAAATTATTCTATTTAATAAGGCCATGGAGTGCAGTGTTACTAAACATAAGAGCTATGTTATCATTTTTTACTTAGAAGTTACAGATTTATATTCAGTCCATTTGATAGTTATACAGTGTAAGAAGGTAATTAAAGAAAAAGTATTCTGTAATGTATTGCTTTTTTGATATTAAAGGTCTTGAATAACTACCTGTGGTCTGCATTTGAAATGGAGACAATCAAAATACTCCAAAGAAATAATTCAAATTAAAAAATCATATATTTGAACAATCTCTTCCTGATTTCTACAGATTGTCTAAAACAATCCCTGGAGGCCATACTCTTCTTGGAAGTTAACTGCAATTTTTCTTGCCATGGTAATATCCTTCAGCACACTTATTATTCTTGGCCTCTTCCTAAATATGTAATGTTTTGGCAGTACAACCAGCATAAGAAATCAAAAATGAGTAGGTGAAAAGCATTCTTGCATTCTGAAGCAGTTTGCAGACAGGCTATTTGAGTGCAACTGAAAAACAACTGCATGGAATCAGAACAATCTCACAGAAATCGTCCTGACACGTCCACCCCTCATCTCTATCTTATTCTTCTCCTTTCTATTTTTCTTTTTTTATTTTTTCCCTTCCTTTTTATTTTTTCTCTTGTGTGCCTTGTACTCAGATGAAAATGAATGCAAACAAAGAGAGGCCATCGATCAGTAGATATTATTTATGAAAGGGCTTCTTGTCACTCAAATTCAAGGTCTCTATAATTGGAACATATACAAAAATTCTTCTTATAGAAGGCTCTGCATAGCTTGCCTAAGTCATGTCCTTGTAACTCACAAGTTCCATTATATTGGTGAAATGTTTATTCTACAGAGTATTAGGTATTCTTGTTATGCTTTGATCCTTGTTAATATGGCATACTGAGAATGAGATAGAATGAAGCAAGATAAGGAAGATATTAAATGCAATTAAATCCAATTGAGATCTGGTGCCGCCTAAGCAATGATCTGAATGTTCCCTAGTAGAGTCCTTTCAAGTATCGTTATGGAGAGATTAATCAAGATTCAGCCATCCAGGGTCACCAGGTCCTGCTCCAGTTAGCCAAGTTTTTTCAAAATGTAACTATCTTCCTGTGTGTATTTACTGAGGTTGAAAGAATTTCTCTTTTCATCATGGTCATGGACAAAAAAAATCATGGAACAAAAAATATTCCAGTCTTGATTGCACTGACCTTTTGATGAAAAGTGTTAGGTGATTATTGTTATTTGTTCTTTTAGAACTCCAGTTTGAGTCTTGCATTTGTTGTGATTATTTTCAGTGAAACTTTCAATGTAAGACAATTACTTGGAGAAAAATGCTGCACCAAACTTGTGAAGATTTAAGCCTCATTTTCAGAACTTTTTCTTACTGTCATTTTATGAGCATTTGTGTTTTATTGATAAGTAGTATAGAATTTTGCTATACATGAGCAAAAGCAAAACTGAGCTCCCAAAGCATATACATTATGATTATGATCTGGGAAATGCTGAATATCAGATAAGCTATATTAGTTATACAACTCCTACTTAAGAAAATGTTTTATTTTCCTTTAATTTCCAAAATTTAGGTTAAGTTCAACACAGATATCCTCTTCCTCATAAATAATGATAAGCTTATGAAGCTCATTTCTTAGACCACTCAAGGAGTCTTACTGTGATTCTTATCTCCCCTCAGACCTCTAGTGTTAATTAATGCAAATGGGAATACAAATAGGTCTCATTCCTTCTCCCCATTATACCATTGTTTGTTACTTCTTTCAGAGATGCTCATGTTGCTTTGGCAAACCAGGTACCATATGTTTGTCTGCTCTGGTAGACCTCATATATATGTAACATAATGTATATTACACATAAAACTATGGAGGTATTCATCCTGCTATCTTCATATTTTATACCATCAAGTAAAATGGAAATTTATCTGAAGAAACCATACAAATGAATTAAGATCTCACAAGACAATCAGTCATCTTTGTGGCAGCCAGATTTACAGGACCAAAAATCCAAACCTCTTTTCAAGGTATACCACAATAATAATGTGCTTCCTTTTAATTTAGTAATTAGTCCATCTTTATAAGAAGGAAAATAATACAATTCACAATTGGAATAATTTATGCTATAAATTTGACTTTAACCACTAGAGTTATGCGCCTAAAAGAAAGCCAAAAGGTGACAAATGAGAATTGGAGCTTAGTCTTAACTGAGCACAACATAACAATTGACTGAAAACTAAACCTGCAAATATAAAGTAGTCCAACAATTTATGAAGGTCCAACAGTGCAGAAGTAATGCATTTTAATAGAGGAAATGCAAACTTTTGTTAGTTTTGCAAACTTTCTACTGTTGAGAAATGTTGTCCTCTAGGCCTGCTTTTTAAGAACAGGAAAGTCCCATTAGAGTAGTGCCTTAGACGGAGATGGAGTAAAAATAATGCCCACTCTTTATTCTGCAAAGGAAGTGCTTGATGGCTTTCATAACAAAGAGTAGATAGAAAAGTCGTTGATCTGTAAAGGATTCCATTTTTAAACTACTATTGTTTAATGTATCACAGAATCACAGAATGGTTGACAGACCTCTAGAGGTCATCTAAGTAAATAGTATAGTGCAGGGACACCTGAGATCATTCCAACCAAGGTAATTTCAACATCCAGAGTCAAGAGTCAAGTGCAGCTATGTCAATTTGACACATCAAGTGAGGCATGGGGTCTTGTGTGATTTCCAGTGACTAAGCTAGAATTTTTGGGGTTTTGCTTATGTTTTGCTAAAGGATTTCCAATATCTTTAGTCTGCTAGTCAGGCAGACCTGCATTTACTAGTGTAAAATGAGATTTAAAAACATGTGATCATTTCTGGATCAATATTTACAGGATAGTGTATGAAAGGAGTGGTGAAGAGAGGAAGCAGCCCTAAGAGGATTTAGACCTTCTTCAGCTTCAGTTCACATTGCCGTGACATGATATATTTGCAGTTACACAGACCCAGCATTTGGACTTGGGAATGCTTGCCCCTAGATAAAAGAGTCCAAGAAGAATTCCCAGCAGAAATCTATGTCCTCACAAAACTACAGGGCACAGCAAGTAGCTCATTTATTGAAAATATGAGGCATGTTGGCACCATAGACCACCTGAAAGTGTCTTATTTTATAGTTTTTATCCACTTTCTGGTTCTGTAGTTGTGAACACAAGAGCTGACACATCTATTAGTTGGTCTTTTCTATCAGGTCGTTGTCAGCAATGGAAACTTCAGAGGAAGAAGTTCTACAGCAAGATGAGACAACATCCTCCCTCCAAGACATTTCATCTTCCCATCTACCTCTGATAGGAGTTGGTTGAAGCATGAAAGTCTAATGCTTCTTCCATAAAAATTAATGTTTTGTTAAATTAATTAAGTGCTGATACCCAGATTAATGCCTTTCCATTTTCTGAGACCTGCTAAATTCTTCACATCAACATTTTGATTTGGCAATGAGCTCTGCAAATTGATTACACATTTCGGCACGAGGAATTTCTTTTTATGCATTGCCAGGGAGCAGCAAAAGTGGGGCTGTTCCCTGTGGGAAGGGAAGCAGTGAGCCAAGGGTGGCCACCATACAGGTCAGAGGAGAGGCAAGCTGGTCCTTCAGAAAAGCCCATGAGGTCTCTCCAGTATCCGGCTGTGAACTGAGCCCCCTGCTCGGTAATGGCATGGTTGGAATGGCTTTGGAGTCAGAAAGCATACTGTTTGGCAGCGTCTTAATACACGTGTTGGGTGGTCTGTGGGGCTGTAGACAACTTGTAGGAGAGGATGATGTAAGCCATGGTGGTGAACAGACACACACTCACTGGGATAGAGGTGCTCCCCAGCAAGGGGGGCAGGTCTACTCTGAAACCCGTGGGCATAGTGTGTGGCAGCCCAAGAGGAGAGGGGAACCAGGGTTGTGGTGGCAGAGGGGACATGCAGGCAGCCAGCAGGACTGGGCTCTGCATCTGCATGCTGACCACTCCCCAGGGGCTTGATGGCCATGGGGGGTTTCATAGGACTGCCTTGAGGCAGCCTCCATGCCAGGCCCCATGAGTTTGGCACCCAGGTCCAGGTGGCTTGAGATGGCTGTCAGGGTTCCCTGTGGGCAGTCAGCTTGTTCGAGGCCGGGACCAGGAGCTGAGGGTGGTTGTGGTTTGATGGAGTGTTGGCCCACATTGGGGGCGAAGAGGGCAGGGCAAGATGGTAACAGTTATGGGCTGCACTGTCCCCATGAGCAACATGGAGGTCAAGGCAGTAGGTCTGGGTCAACCTGGGAGATACAAGCAACGATCCAGTGACATGGACACTGGGGATGTTGCTGTGGCAGGGACTGACGGTCCTGGGCTCAGCTGAAATGGGTTCCTGGGCCATGGAAAGGGTGGTGGGAAGTACCCAGGAGATTGGGCAGGGCCACAAGGGCCTGTTAGTGCCTCAGGTTTGCTAGTCCCTTCAGGTCCCTCAGAATCAGTTTTAGTTCCCCCTCATTTTAATTTAATTGAACAGACTCTAGACTTGTGCTCTAAGACACATAAAAGAGTAATTTCCAATCGCACTGCTCGGTCTTTTAGACACTTCTTGAAGTACTTCAGATACTTTGATCATGTCTTCTTTTCCTATTCCCAAAGTAAACAATCCTAATCTTCTCAATCTCTTAATCTCTGAGATGCCCTTGATGATTCATCACTCCTCTGCAAGCTGTCTCTGTCTCTGCCTCCACAGTACGTTTTCTGAGACAAGGTGACCAGTACCACAGCCAGGATGAGACTACACCACCCACTGATTTATAGAAAGACAATATAATGTTTTTTATATATTCACTCTCTCATGCCTGCTGTAACCTAGTGCTTCATAAGCTTTTCTGAATAGCTGCTGAGTGGCACTGGCACTTTGAGCTCTGCTGTTAAACTGAGGTCCTTTGCTGTGTTGCCATAGATGTTAGGTGCTCTGCTGTTGGTGTTGGATATTGCTATGCAGATGCTAGGATTGCTGTGTTGCTGTAGATATTTAGAAATGGTTTCTTTCAAGTGCACATTTATTTGTATGTATTGGCATTGAAATGCATTTGCTATAACATTGTCCTTTCAGGGCCACTGCACAGATGTGCTGCCACAGCATGTGTGAAAGCATGTGCCAAATTAGCTGGCGTTGGTGTGGGGACCAGAGGTTCTCTAACCTCCTGGTTGTCCACCTGTGCCTGCTTTTCTTCTGGGTTGCAGGTGTCTACCTCAAGGAGAAGTTGTGATGCCTTCACCCACTTGGCATACAGACTAGGAGTCATGGGGTAGTCACAACAATATCCTTGGGACCAGTGGCTGGAGCAGGACTCAACCTTTTTAAAACACAAGAACACTCTAACACAAACAGGACAATTACTTCAGTTTATCTCACTCCCTTCAGACTGGAACAAGTTGATCTCCCATCCTCTGCTACCCACAAGCTATCTCCCAGGACAGGGATGAAGAGAGGAAGCTGTCTTACTGCATTAAAAAAAAAAAAAANAAAAAAAAAAAAAGTTAATTGCATCAGAATAAGATAGGGAAAGGACCAAGAAACTCTGACATTTTGTCAAGACATTTATCTGAATTGCCACTTTTTGGGCAAATTCTTCATAGGTGTCTGGAAATTCAGATAGTATGTACTAGTAACATGTTAAAGGAAATTTGTTTTTGAAAAGCCCGACTTTGCTAGTGAATAGACAGTGTGCTCTGGATTGGCAAGTATCCTTAAATCAAAGGATTTTGGCAACTCTCTACCTCTGCATTTTTGGATCCAAAGAGAGTTGGGAAGTAGTTGACATCCGCATAAATGAGAATCAGGTGAAAAATGATAAGTTTTGAATTTTTTGCTGTCTGAACAACAATAGGGTTTTTTTTAGAGTGAAAATTTAATGACTTATGGAAAGTTACTCCCCTATAAAGGCAGTAATTTCTCATCATTACATCAAACTCAGATGGCTAAGGTGAACAAAGACCTGAGTATAAAAAAGAAAAAAAATTACACAGTTTGTGAAAACTTCTCTGTTCATCTCTGATTCCATTTAAATACTCAGGATACATTAAAAGCTGCTATAATTCCTGAGATGTACCAGTGGAATTAGGCCCCTTAATTCTTCATGAAGATATCAGTGTTTCCATTGTTCTTGAAAAATTTTGTCAGAATTCAATAAGGTCCTTTCTTTTTGCTGCAAACTTTATGCAGTGGGATACCATGTCCTCTGGTTTTATATCATTCACTGGAAAAGAATCTGAATGAGTCTTTCCAAATATATGCATGATTGCCTAAATTAAACCACTTCAGTATAATTATACCAAATGATATTTTTTCCACAAATTCATTTTGTCATCTGTTGCATTAATTTAATAATGTAATGATAAGCTTCAGACTTTGTGTACTCATCTTGAGAAAGTCCTGTGCTCTTAATTTTTTTAAATCCAAGAAGTTGCAAATGAGAAAATTAGATCTTAAATTTGAAAATGGATTGTTTTCATTACAAAGCTAGCATTAGTGCTTAATGAGATTGCATACACATGGTTACATATCAGAGCATAGCCATAAACATCATAAACCACAAAATAATTAGGTGACCTTTCCCCAGACTATTTTCAGTGGCAGAACTATGACCTTCTTAGATTGTGTTCTGAACTTCTGGCATACCATTGATTGCAAAATCAGTGCCTGTAATGAAAGCAAGTCTTAGGATGCCATAAACTGTTTCACAAGGCAGAGATGACAGCATTTGAAATGTGTTGACAGCTCTAATGTAAATTATTTAGACTGCTTGCATGATGCAAACCTCTCTGCTTGAAGAGACTAATCAATTCTTTCATTTGATAGGAATTTTAATTGGATACAACAGCCAGGGGTGCAAATACTGTTCAGATACTTAATTCATTGGCCATTTAATTGAGGCTAGCCTAATGTTTTCATTGTTGCTACATATATTAGAGCAAAAAGACAATATTAAGATGATTAAATTGTTGATCTTGCAACAGGAAAACCTTAAGCTTTAAGCAGTACATTGAAAATATAGCATGCGTATTACAGAGATAATTATATATTCTTGAACCAGTATGGCATGATGTATACTCCTATCCATCACCAGTGGTGGAACACACCATCCAATTATATAAGCAATAAAATAAGCACTTCAAATAGAAAGAAAAATCTGCATGAGACGTACTTCATTGATTTGTCAATTGTCTGCTTCTTGTTAGTTTCTTAAGCCTTTATACTTAACAAACATAAGTGTAAATATATCTTTATTTGGTTCATTTTAACTTCTGGAAATGTTGTTTTCTCTCGTAAAAAGACTATAAAGGCCAATCCTTTAAAAACCTATCTATACAAATATACAGCAAGCTGTGTTAAACACACATCAAGGTACAATTTTCTGCTGAGCTATATCCCAAAACAGTTTTGCAAAAAGAGGGCTAGAAATAAGCATTTAAGATAAATTAGTAAAATATTTCAGTTGTCATTGAAAAGGTGCATGTTTTGAGGTTAATGTATTTAAGAAAAGAAATGAAGAGAAATTGTTCAGAAAATAAGACACATGCTGTTGAGTCAAGGTCAGATTTGCCTGGTATGAAATATAGTTTCATGTCATAGAAGTTGAAGTCCTGTCCTTCCTTGCAGCTCAAGAAATTTGGAGTGGTGATTATTGTAACCTAGCTATTATCTCTAGAAATAATGTTTTTGCAGAAGCTAAGTTAATGACTTAAAGGCTGGTGATCTGCTAATTAAAAATCTAAAAATAGGACTAGTGATAAATGGAGTGTCAAAATATCCTAGCTAAGGAAGAATCGTTAAGTTAGCAGTGATCAATGAACAGCTCGAATTTCATGACACTGCATATTCATTTAATGAACCTCCTCTTTTATCTGTTAATTACTACAACACTCTCCGGATTAAGACTATAGCACATTCTTTGGAGAATCTGTGCATTGTCTAGTTCAAGTTTATTTATGAATATTTATTAGTTTGCTAGCATACTAGAATCTTCTTAGTAGCTGACACATTACCTCACACTAATAAGGGCTTTTGTTTGACATGGAAAGCAGTTGCTTTACATTGGAAGGGCTGTTAAAGCTCAGTGTATGTCTTTCAGAAGAGCAAAGAAAGTTGGGAAACTAAACGTACAGACTGGTATTTTCAAACAGGCCCAGCTGAGTTAAACAACCTGTGTGCATCATACTACATTGAGAGTGGTACATGAATCCAACTTTAACTCTAAAGAGAAACATCTGGCCAGTAGTTCTACAGTTAATGGTAAAAAATCTTTTCAATTCATTTGTGAAAACAATATTTATTCCAGATTCAGTGCAGTGAAGTGTGCATTCAGATATCACAAAAAGATATTTCAAACTGAACATAATTTATCTGGATACTATTGTTGATGTTGTTTGCCATTTGACTAGAGTATGTTTTGGCCTCTGCTTAAACCTGAGTCAAACTTTGTTTGACTTGACTTGCAAATGTAAAAGTGTGACGAAAGACATTTTGTTGCAAACCAAGGCTGGTCAGAAAACCAAACACAGGAAAAATGAGAAGAACAGTGGGAAAAAGTGTCATGGCTGAAAGAATACAGTACAAACCCTGCAAGATTTCAGTATAAATAAAAAATCAGGAACAAAACTCTCAGTCTCTGGAAAGCTTAACTGAGAGTAACCACTGAAGCTTGTGCTGTCAACAGTAGGGATCCAATGAGGAAACTCATCCACTTTCTGCTGACCCAAGATGTCCCTCTAAAAGTTAACAATTTCACACCTATTGGTTTCAGTCCTATTTAAGTTATTATCAGGGCTGAAGAGATCTGAAAAAATAAATTATTGCTGTGGAATAAAACAAGATATATAGTATTTATTTTTAAGCATGGTCAGACCTTCTCTCGGAAGGTTGAGCTTTCTCAATGCTTTTCTGAGACACAGCTAATCAGGAGTTACTACAATGTAGTCATAGTTTCACAGGTTAAATATGACATCAGATGCTAAAGTGTCACACAGAGCCCTAATTCCCTAATTATTTAAATTAAGAATCTCATTAAAGTCCCTGTGATATTGTTCCTTTTTTATAAAAGAAAAACATGGATGTCAACTGGGGATAAGGAGGACCTGGTGCATGTCAAATACTCCTACATCAGCCTTTGAGCATCCCCATGTCCTTGCATCTGCTACTTCAGATATAACCATAGAGCTTACGGCTAAAATGTACCTATAGACTATTCAATTTCCTGTACAACACAGGACATTAAGCTTCATCAAGTTACTTTTGCACCAAGCCCAATAATTTGCACTTGACTAAAGTTTCTTTTGTGCTCTGCTAAAGCATATTAATTAATACATAATGCAGTACTGGAAAGAAGCCAGATCCTATAGCAATGGAGACTTATGTAGAATAGGATATACAGAAAGAGTAAAGCACACTGAAATGCTGTGGAGCAGCAGCACAGTCTATATGGGTATAGAGGAAGAACTTGACTATTAGAAAAAAATTCCAAGGACTGGTCCCTGTGAATGAGTTCACTAATTTATAGACAAAATTCTGAACAGACAGAGAGAAACAACTACAACTTCCATGTTACCTCAACAGATTTGCACAGAACACTTTTAATCCAAATCAGCAGTTATTTAATACATTATTCTTAATGCCTGTCAGGGCTTTGCTAACAAGCATTTAATTTTCCACTCCCTGAATCATCTTGGCTGCAGTATGCTTGTCTTTCTAATTGTATCTTTTCTCTGACTTGACCCAAGAGTGAGATGATTTACCACCTGTACTCTTACCTTAAACTGTGCCAGCCTAATCGGCTCCAGATTTAATCAAGCGTTCACAATGTCAGTGTTTCATTTTCACCTTTGCTTATTTTATGTGAAATGACATTGATCACTAGTCAAGTGATTAGCTGAGATTGTGTGGCTTTGTCTACACTGTTACAGACATTATCCAACTTTTGCTTTATTTTTCGGTGCTTACTCCAGTGTGCAACTATTGTCACAAGAGCTTTGGATTCATAACCTATGTATTTTTACTACTGTCCCAGGACCATAATGAAATGCAAACTCTTTCTTTTATATTCACATCTGACCATAATGTGTCTGCCATCTGTTCAATGTGTAGGTATGCTGTTTGCATGCTTTGTGGGGTATTCGTTCTTGCGGCATTTACCTTCTGAACTCTGAATCACCTCCTCAGTGAATTCTACGTCTCTCCATTGACTGCACAGGAACACAGATTTTTAACTGTCATCTACAAATGTGCAGCTAAATTGCTTTCTAGAGTAGATTGTGCAAATAACCTCATTGTACATATTTCACAGGCTGATTGGAAGAAAACTTATGTCTAGCTTAAATCTCATCTTCTTCTGTCACAGTACAGTGATATTCTTTTAGCAATTGTAAAGATTGCATTATGAAAAATACAGAAATCTGTACACCAACTGTAATTATGCTCTTGGACCTTTCATTTTCATTAATACTCTAGGTGATTTTTGGTGGTATATGACTGATTTAAATTAATTTCCTGTTTATTGACCCTCTGAAATATATGTACACATATAAACACATAGAATATAAGAATGAATATACTATGTATAATATATAGCTACTACCCATCTGACAGTCTGATATGAGTGAATCTTTGGAAGGTGAGGGCTATGAAACCTGGAATTCAGTAGTGAGTCTCTAGGAATTAGGAGGATTGTGATATTACCGGTGGGACTAGGATTTTACCTTTGTTTGGAATAGAGTATTTCTAGCCTCTGGGCATTAAAATAGAGATTATGATGTCCCACAAGCACTAGTGTGTTAGTTACAAGATTTCATTGACTTCTCTCAGTAATTAATTTTTCAATTCAGTGATGGAAATTAAGAACAAAAATAATAAAAAGCATCCAGCTAGATAAATCCCAAATTAAAATGTGTAACTTCTCTCACTTAAACAAAACACTAAATTCTGTTCATGCGAGATGTATCAAAACATTTATTTTGGGGCATGTGCAATAAAAGGTGAACAAGCAAAAGAATGCTGCGGGTGATACTTCTTTTTTTTACCTAGTTGTTAGGCAAATGTTTCAAAGTATAATATTTAAACCCTCAATTCCTGTCAAGCACCTTAGCCATTAGACTAACTGGTAAACTTGTTGATGTGAAAGAAAGCTTTTCTCCCATGAAGTTGTTCCAGTATATACCCATTGCAACTCAGATAACCCTCATATCAAGATTTAACAACTGGATCAGAACAATGTTTTTTCTCTCTCTGTGTCAACTAATATTTAATTGGGACAGGTATAACAGAAGATCAATTCAAGAAAAAGCTAAGGTTTTAGACATGGCTGATCTGCAATAATTGTCCAAGTGAACTGATTTATCTGAGTAAGTGCCAAGGTAATTTGAATGAGGTTAGCCCACTTTTCACTGTAGTCTGAACTTACACTGATTATTTTGTGCTTGCCACAAAGGTAGAGCATGCGTGTACACACATATATACATGCTCACCACAGACAGGTTGATGCAAGGTACTGTTTTATACAGTACTGCATCTTTGTCCCCTTTCCTTCCTTATGTTATCCTGGTACTCAGTCCTGATACTCAGAGTGTTGAGAGAGAACTCTTATTTAGTCCCACTTCAGCTGCTTTGGTGATCCAAACGTGCAAAACTCTATTCAATTTTGAACCTGTATTCCTTCAGTTTCAGAAGCTGCAACTGTAGAAATATCATATATCAAATAGAAATGACATTTGGAATATTCAATTCAGAATTATATAGATACCAAAATTAGGACCTGAATCACAAGTTTGCTGATTTCTAGTTAACACCTACAGAGTAAAAATACAAAGTTCAGAATGTTTCTTGAATATAATGATACCATTATCTTACCCCGTTTTCTAAACAGAGAACTGCATGCATTTCTTAAAATATCAGAAGGTAATAGATTTTTAAATATTACAGAATACAGAATATGACTGTAGATAATTTGCAATACAGTAAAAAAAAAAAAGTCTTTTATTAATAGATAAATTAATTCTGCAAAACTCCAGGCACCCCAATGTAATACTTTTTGAAAGTAACAGATAGAAGAATAGTTCTTGTTTTGTACCATTTATGTATATCTTTTATTCCCACTATATCCTTCTCTTCTTTATGTTCCATGGTTTTCAGGTTGTAATAGAAAAAAAAATGGCGTGAGAGTATGAAAAGGAAATGTTCTGAATTGCATACTGTATTATCAGAAATTGTGTGATTCATGATTTTGCTAAGTAAACTCCACAGGGGAAAAATATGTGAAAGGTGTATAATCCTGGCCTCCTGGAATATTTATTCATATTAATGCAGTGCAGTTAGAATTGCTTTTGTGCATGTCTGTTTCAGACCAGTGATAACAAAAAGGAATGAGGAAGGTAATTATAAATAATTTAATTAAGCTCTGTCAATCGAAATAAGAAATTTTGTATGCATGTAAGAGTGTTTAACTTTGCCAGGAGGGCTTCCCATATACACAAAGGAACTATGTAAACAAATATTCTGCATATGCTTGTGAATAATTAAACACATTTAAACAAGAAACAACTATTCTAATATATCTACACATAATGACCACTTACTATAACTATAGAAACTGTAGTTTACTGTTCATTGATTGTGGGTATAAAACGTAGGGATTAGGGTTTATAGCATTCTCCAAAGTCACATATGTGATCTTGTAAGGTAAAGACAACTTGCAGGAAAAGAAGTGGTAGGGATAATTAATGTGTTCTTTTCAGGTGATTATAAGCCTCAATTCATTACATTGGAGGGTAATGCTAATAAGAAAGGTCTCTGCTGATTTCCAAGGGTGATAACCAAGGACACTATTGGTTATTACAGATGTGTCCATAGCTTCTGAATACACAGGTAGTGAAGTGCTTGTCTAACTCCTCACAATTTTTACAAAGAGTTTAAAGATAAGAGCCAAGAAAAATTGATATGTCAATGGTTCCTGTGCCAGCAGAGAGCCTGACACAATTATCTACAGGGTATAAATTGTACCACACATCTCAAAAGAATGCTGTTTGAAAGATCCACTGGTTGGGGTCATTCTCAATACTACTTCAAGGACAATCCATTTGTGATAAAAATGGAGAGTGTGGCAGGCTCAGTCACATCCACCATGGTAAATATTGCTTTTATACTTCCTCTTTGTAAGGCATGAACTATGAAAATGAAGACTGAAAGTATCTGCTCTCTTTGGAGCAGATGTATAAACAGGACCAAAAAGGGGAAGCTGAGAGATTTCCCATAAGACAGAATGCATAGAACATCAGCTTGCTTGAACATAGCAGCTGCACAAAACATTCATAAAATGTGAAACTTGGTCTGGTTACTTAAAATACATAACTTCTATTGCAAAGGACCATTAACAGTGCTCTATTTGTTTTCATTCCATTTCCATATAAAACTACACCTTTACCAAGCTTTACTGTCAAAGAAGGTTTCTGTCAAGCTTCTGTTTTTGACACACCAGCATACTTTGCTGTAATAATCCAGGAAAGGAAATGTTTGAATCTTTTATGGTCCACCAGAAAAAAAAAAAAAAAAAAAAAAAAAAAAAAAAAAAAAAAAAGAGAATGGTATACTGTACTGACAGCAAATAGACTTTTAAAGTTTAGAAGCGGCAGACGTAGTTGTGCAAGAAATTGTACTTTGACAGGAGCTTGCTTTTGCCATTAGTACCTTCATTAACTAACAAGACAGGTGCTGTACCTATGAGTAAGTACTTCTTTCTCCACTGTGCCTTGCCTTAACCTGGATTAGAGTTCTATAGAAACTCAACAGGTATTTTTGTTCCCTGTAGCTACTAAAGCTTTGCCTTCAACAGACTTCATAAAAGATCGATGGCAATTCATGAATGAGCTTTTGTGCAGTGAGAAATCCTTCACTAAGAAATTAACTAATTCACTAAGAATTACAATAATTTCTCATACTGTAAAGAATTTTCAGTTGGAACAAAGATGTTCAGTGGTCCTGGAGCATCCTTGTGTGAATTATTCCTGTCATTGAACATAGGAACATAGTGTAGAAAAGAAAACACATCATCAGCTTTGACTGGATTGAATAGGTACTGGTTCTCACCAACCTTGCAAAATACTTTTTCTTGAGCAATAAGTAACCAAACTATATTGCTTTTAAGTGGACTAGCTGGTTCAATACATAAGTAGATCAGATTTCTTCTTAATCAAATTCATGGAAGATTCAATAGGATAAAGAAAAGCAACATAAATGTTTATAACTTTTCTTTGCTCCTACAGCAAGTTTTCTACTGTTTATCTGTGTTTTAAGATCACTTTGCTGCACTGATTTAACATTCTTCTGCCAAAGTATTAAGACAGACACTTATTTAATAACTCTGTTCCTGGATTCTTAACACACACTGAAAGTAAGTCAGGGAGATAAGACTATAGCTACTGACATTTCAAACTACAGTGCTGTGCAGAAAATGTCATTTAATTTTAATCGAGTGGCTTGTCTCCCCAACATTTGGATTTTTTATGTTTCAAACTAAATTTCAGCAGTAATACTTGCTGATTTAGCACTCTTATTTTTAAACTATCATGCCAGATTTGAAAATCTATCCACATTCATATCCAACATTTATATGGTTGGGGGGTGACTTCTAAGGGTATGTGTAAACCTCACAAAAGTACATAAGAAGTTCAGATAAGACTGTGAAAACTAGGCACAGCTAGAAACAGGGCACAGCCATGTCAGTGGAAGACATGAACACCAGAAATCATTGTGTGGAAATTGATGGTGGAGTACATCAGGCAAAAGGAAGGAGCAGATCTACATAAAGATTTCATCCAGCCTGGAGAGAGGTACTGCTTGATTTACTCCACTGAAGGAGAGAAGACTTCCAGAGATTGACAAGAGAGAATGAAAAGCAGATGGAAGGGCTTTATTGAGAGCTGTCAAGAATAAGCTTTCCTGACTGTAGTCTTTTGATGAGTCTCACTACTCCAGAGTTCTTCCTTGTGATATTTCTACTGTTTGCCATTTCAGAGTAGTCCCTTTGGCATTACTTACCTCATGCAGGGGAGTATCTAACATTCAGTCAGATCTCCCTCAAGTCTACCCTTTTCCAGGCCTTCTGCCTTTCATCCTGAATAGAGTCCTACACCACTGAAGAGCATATTGCCTCACATGTGGGCTTTCCCTCTGTTCCAGTCACTTCAAACAAAAGGTTACTGTTAGTTCTATCCCACTCACAGAGTTGTTCCTCTGCAGTTCATCTTTCCCCTTAAGGATCCACTCCTGGAGCCAATCACAGTTCCTATCTTTTGTTCTTCATTTTTCCCAATGACTCGTCCTTTTCCAGCCTCTCATGATGTTTGTGAGGCCATCTTTCTCCCTGTGCTTTCTTAGTACGGTGAACAAAGCACCCTCACCCTAAGCACCTTCATAATCTGCTTTAGAGTCTTCCTTTTAATCTCCTTTCCTCACCATGAACATGCCCTCTTCCGGTGTCACCAACAAGGGCACATTTAAGTGACTTTTTAAGACTTGTTTCAGGATTACCCTCTCCAGTCAGCCCCACAGAGTTACCCCTGCCACTGAGCAACAGATGCTAGTGGTGGGCTGTTATCCCATAACAACCAACAGATGTCATTAATGTCACTAGCTTTTGGAAGTACTGTCTGTCTGGCAACATGAAAGGAAATAAAGGAGACAAGAGCATTAAAGGCTTATTAAGCTATCTGCATTTTGTAATATTGTGCATGGGAAAGAAACTATGCCTACAATGGTTGCACCAGCAAACCAGGTTGAAGAAAAACCAAGCTTTCAATGCCTTGGCCTGTGTATCATCCTTGATTGGAAAGGAAAATAATCAGGTTCTAAAATAGTTCAGAACTGGAGGAGTTTCCTGTTTGTACTGGGAAAAAAAAAAAAAAAAAAAGATAAATTAGTATTCTTATGTTTGCTCCCAGGACACTGCAACTGTATGCTGTCCTTATTCAGGACAGACTGTAATTATGGAGCTAACCCTTATGCTGTTTTAATTGTGTGCCCCCAACAGACTGAAGATTTTGTTATTGTGCTAGGAGTGACACAGCTGAGATAAGTGTTCCTTCACAATTACACTTATTCTTGTTAGTCTTGTCACTGAAACAGAGATGGAGTTGAGTTCAGTGGCCAAATTACATCAATAGGTTTACTTTGTAATGTTCTGCATATATTCATATTTAATTCAAATTGAATCAAAAATGCCTTCTAAATACTTAATAACATTGGTTTGACCCCCAATTAGGTGATGCGTGTCCACAAGTAACTGTGAGATACAGCATGTTTTCAGTGTTTCATTATCTTCTCTTTTTTTAGTCACTCTCTCCACTACCTGCTCAACAGACAGATGAGTCTCTTATCAGAAGTAGCAGATGGCCGAGCCAGTCTGTTTGAATTTTCCGACATGCACTCGTAGAACATTTCTGTGAATTTTGTTAAAGTGCATTATATTATAGCACAATTGGGGATATAAGCAGAGGGATAGCACAACTTCTGTTCAGGACTGTATTTTTAAACCTTGTCACGGAGTTCTGTAATGGAAAGGCTGTATTTTGTAGCTCCAAAAAGGCAGACTGAATCTTAACTGAGACTGTCTTCAGTACCCCTCACTTCAATGTCAAAGAGGGGGTTCAGAGGATGAATTGAGGAATTGTCTTTGCAGTTTGTGAACTTGGGGAAAATCTGCCCATTGATTTACTCAGAACTTAATGTTAGTTAAATGAATCAGACCACTGCATAACACTGAATACTGCAGAATTTCAAACTAGTCATGACGAAGAAATGGACCAAATGGTTCATTTCTATAGCTAATCAAAATGTCCAATGGTTCCTTGGTGCTATATATATATGTATGTAGCTACGTCAGAGCTGCCCTGTTTTCCAGGTTTTGGACAAAGCCAAGGTATTATCCTATAGGTGCTTCATCTCATAGAACAAGAGACTGAGAAAAGACAGAGAAGAGGAAGGTATAGGCAGAGCCCTTACATTTTGTTGACGAGAGTTAATATCAAAAAATATCGCACGCTTAGTTAAACTGTATGCTCAAGGTTCCCAAGAACGCATATGAGAAAGAGCATATGATTCCCTTCCACATCACTTTTACCTTCTGAGGCTGACAGACACGAAATCAGAATGTGCCTTAGAGACGAGAGACACAGGCTCCCAATAAACTATTCTGCTAGTAGACTGTCGAATGTCTTACAGTATTCCCTATTCCTTTCTGAACTTCAGCAATGGTTCTCCACATTACAAGGGAGGACAAAATTCATAGCGTGCATTCAGGAAAGAAAAAAAAAAAAAAAAAAAAGGAAAACAGAACAACTACTACATGGAAGCTTTGTAAACTCTGGAAACCTTTCAGAATAAAATTGAAGTTGATAACATAAATGTTCTGTTTTATTGCTTTTTATATTGTTTCCATGTTCTATCACTAGCTAGATGGGGATGAGTGAACTTTATTTTAATATCTATTTATAAATGCTTTTGTGTCATGCTCTGAGATCAGGTGCATTTTAAACCCAGAGTAATTCAACTGACACTGCCACACTGTGCCTGAATCAATATTCCAGACCCAGCTTCTCAGAAATTGGTGGTATTTGGTAGAGAAGTGAGGTCCAACATGCTAGTACCCCTGTGATGTTTTATAAGGCAGACTGACTCAAAATAGAAAAAACCTCAATATCTCAGATTTTGCAACCTTCATTATCATGTACAAAATTCTTTTAAGAATTCAGACTTTTAAACCAATGCACATATTAAGATTTGAAATGCAGTATGTAAATGTTACTGTGTGACAGCTTAGAGAGTGGACGTGATTTGACATAGCCAGAAATTCTAGAGAAACAAATAAACAAAGACAATAGAAAAAGACATATAGAAAAGTAGAAATGAATGAATTATTATTTTTTCTGATGATTTTGGTAATTCAAAAAAAGATTACAATTAGCAGTTTTTCCCTATATTCTGTATTCATGAAGACATTATTTAGATTCTTCCCTCTCAAATAAGGAATTAGTGAAGAGTATATCAGTGTGTTCCTCTCTCATCTGGAGAAAATCTGAATCCATATTTCCAAACAACTATCGCCACTCTTGTTGGGGCAACTTCACCTTCTTATCTGAACTGAAAAATCAATTGCTTGTACAACCCTTAGAAAATCAGCTGTGGTGTGAACCTGGAAGTTAGGTAACGTGGGGACAAGGGGTGAGTTAGAAGAAGATATTGAACAATAAAACTGCTTCAATATTTAATTTCTTATTATATTCAGGCCAACAAGATATAACAGATATTTATTTGGGAAGTAAAGAAAATCGTAGAATAGAAATGCTCATTTCTTTCCTTAGCTTCTACTCCTAACAGTAACAACTGAGATATCTTGAAAACTGGTATGTACTCATTTTGGAAAAAAAGCTCAATAGTTATTCCTAAAGTAAAAGTGATTAACAACCAGAAATATATATTTCTAGAACACCCTGGCATAAGACCCGATAATTTAATGGCACATATTTGATTTATGATGGTGTGGTGGTTAACAAGTTTAATAAAGGCCCAGGTTTTCCTTTCAAAAATGAACATGTACAACATATCTTACATCAGAGACATGGAACTATGCAGTACACATTAGGAGGAAGAATTTAGCTGTGGACATGTGTAAATGAAATTGGCTCAGATTGCTGTATTTAAATCACACATTCAAGTAGACTGCATACTTCTTGTGCAAGTCAGGTACCTGCATATGTCCAATTATATACTACCTAGGCTAACAAATTAGACACATTCAAGCACATTAGTTATTACATATCAATTTTTAAAGAAATCTGTCTATAGGGATTTATAAAACCAGAATTTTTTAAAAAAAGATTAATTTCTATCCTAACCAAGACAACAAAATTTTGTATCAATTCTCTTTTCAATGTAAATGTATGCAGCTCTACTATATTTCTTAAGTGCAGATAGCTTGACATAAAGTATTTTCACACATCCTGAATGTTTTCCAGCTTTCTGACAGGTTTTTTTTGTTTGTTTGTTTTTTTTTTTTTAACTTGAAATGGTTGAGAAACTTGAACAACATGGATAAAGATTTACTTTTTTTTTTAGTATTTCTACATCTATATAAGAATATTTATATATTTATAAATATCTTGTATTTATACTATATGTCTAGCATAAAGAAACATATTAACCATGTCTATTCTATATTTATTCCATAGTCACTGGGCTATGGATGACAGCCTAGTCACTAGTCCATTTAATTGTCTTCACTCTTGAATATATTAGATATCTTATTATTTTTACAGATCATTATCAAAGAAAATTGAGATGGGATTACACAGGAATTTAGAAAAATCACCCAATTTAAAAGATCCTAGTACGATTTAAGCAAGCCAGAAAAATTGGACATGAGTCATCATTGTATGTTATTCTAGCATAGCATTCTCTTATTTTGATAACAAATTTTATTCTAAGCTAGTATGTTAAAAATTCTTGGAGGGTTTTGATTCACATAAAAAACCACTCTGCCAACTATCTTACCAATAATTAACCAAAAAATATCCAACTGTCTACATTATTTACTACTGATGACTTATTTTGTCTATGGAAAAAAAAAAATTATTCAGTCTTTGAAATATTTTTGGTATTGTTACTTAACCATATTTCTATCTTTTTAATGGGGATAAGCTGAGCGCAGTGTAAGGTAATATTAAAAAAATAAATAGACATTTAATTATTTCTACTCTTTACTAAGAAAACAGTATGGTTAGTCAATATGACATAGGTCTGTTAACAGACAAAAAAATTTAAGTTAAATAATATATGATAACTTCAATCAATGTCCTGAAACACTGGTGTGGAAGGGAAAGATGCCAGTGAAATGGTCTAAAAAGGAAAAAAGCCATAACAGAATAATTTCTTTGCAAGATATTATCCAGTAAAAATATGCACTAATATATTGTTGATGAAAATTAACATGGAATAGTTAATACAGGTTTTAAAAACTAGTTGTTAATACATAAACTACACATTGCATTATTATTACTCTGAGATTTTTCATACTGTGCTAGTACCTACAGGCCTCAGCTAATGATTAACTTGAAATATGGAAAAATCACAAATGGCCTGTTCTCAAGACACACACACACACACACATACACACACACACACGTATTTTTGAGACATTTCTGTTATTATTATTATTATTTGGTTTCTTTTACAATGGAGAGAGCTAGTAATGAAAAATAAGCACTCATATTCATACATAGTGTTTTGAGATAAACATTGTAAAAATATGCCAAAATAAAAGGATAAACAATATTGGTAAAATGGATACTATAATTGTAGCATTAAAACAAGTCTAATCAGTAGTATATTAGCCCTCTTTCACTGTGGAGTCTTTGGAAGTTTTAGCTACAAACCTGTAACAAGCTTATAGTGACTCTATGCAAACTGTAAATTTGTACCTTGACTGAGTCTTTTTGGTAGATCAGAAAATAGCATATTGTACTGCAAGACAGCCAAATTTCAGCCTCTTTTGATCCAGAACATGGTTCCACTCAATATCCTCTGTGGAAAAATTATTAGAAATAATTTAGGCTATGAAGACTCCTGACTTTCTTTAGCTTCACTCTCAGAGAAGGATCAGGTATTTTGTCTGAACTTTGTTGAAAATTCAAATCTGAGATGAACGTGGATGGGAACAGATTTCCACCCAAGAGGTAAAAAACATAGAATCATAGAATGGTTTGGGTTGAAAGAGACCTCAAAGATCATCTTGTTCCAACCACCCTGCCATGGGCAGGGACACCCTCCACTAGACCAGGTTGCCCAAAGCCACATCTAAGATGACCTGGAACACTTCCAGGAAGGGAGCATCCGCAACTTCTCTGGGCAACCTATTCCAGTGCCTCATCACCCTGATAGTGAAGAATTTCTTCCTAATAGCTAATCTGAATCTACCCTCCTGAAGCTTAAGGTCATTACCTCTTGTCCTATCACTACATGCCCTTGTAAACAGTCCCTCTCCACCTTTCCTATAGACCTCCTTCAGGTACTGGAAGGCTGCTATAATGTCTCCCTGAAGCCTTCTCTTCTCCAACCAACCCCAACTCTCTCAGCCTGTCTTCATATGAGAGGTACTCCAGCCTTCTGATCATCTTCATGGCTCTCCTATGGACTCACTCCAACAGCTCCATGGCCTTCTTATGTTGGGGGCCCTAGAGCTGGATGCAGTACTCTAGGTGGGATCTCATGAGAGTGGAGTAGAGGGGCAGAATCACTTTCCTTGACCTGTTGCTCACACTTCTTTTGATATAGCCCAGGGCATGGTTGGCTTCCTGGGCTGCAAGCACACATTGCTGGGTCATGTTGAGGTTCTCATCTACCAACATCCCCAAGTCCTTCTCCTCAGGGCTGCTTTCTATCCATTCCCTGCCCAGCCTGTAGTTGTGCNCATTGATGTGTGTGTTCTCTCTCATTCTTGCCAAGGATGGTGGGCTGCGGCAAGTGCTGGTGCCAATACCAAGCCTTAGGAACGCCACTGTAGCAAAAATCTAGCAAACAGTAAACCCACTGAAATTAGTGACTTCATAAGACAATGGCAGGGTATGTTTGATCATTCTAGGCTTCCAAAGTTGTTCAAATACTGTAATAAAATGAGACTTTCTAACTCCTAATAGTGTCTATGAGGTTCTACTTAGCATATGCAAAAGATGAGGCTTTAAAAGCTGTAAGTGTCTAATTTGACCTATATACTTTTAATAATGGACTGCTTTTAAAAAAAAAAAAAAAAAAAAAAAAAAAAAAAAAAAGATGCTCCAAACTGAACAACGAGGCAAAAAAAGACAGTCTTAGGGCCAGATGTGGCTGTGCAATCACGATTGTGGCAGTGCCATTTTCACGATCTTATTACATACTAACAAGGTTTTGTTTTCATCAGCTCTTTTTGGCCTTTCCAGTATGTATCTAAAGCCTACTAAAATTGCTTTCTTTTCTTATCAACATGGGAAAAATAGTGAAGGAAGTGTTATCTGCGTGTATGTATTTTTAAGCTATGCGTTTCAGTGCTGATAACAGGAGATGCAGTGACTATGATAAAAGAAGAAATACAAGAAAAGATGTTTCTCGCTCAAACATTTCTGAAAAAAATCATAGTTTTCAGGGTAAGATCTTTAAAGATAATGTTTCACAGTAATTGAAGAACTTGAAATTATAACATATCTTTCCTAGAAAGATGTGCAGTCAGTTACATCAGGTTAAATAAATTCACTGTGTCTATAGATGATATTTGTAGCTAAAGTGAGACATAATTTACACAAGTTAGGTTTAACTAATTTGTTAGCAGTTAGAGATATGCCAACACAGCAGGTGATACACATTTATTTTTCCAGGTAAAAGACATGATTGGCTATGTTGTAAGTATTATTATCATGCTAAGAGATAGCAAACCCTACAATTTCTAAGGTTGCTTGGGCTGTGTAAATAAGTAATTCAAGAGCACTCTGTAGCAGCTTCTAAACACTATGTGTACCAAAGTCTGCTGTGAGATATTATCCCCTTAAAGCAGATGTTATTAAAATTTATATCTACGGTTTCTATGATTATATATTTAAATAATTGGAAAGCTACTTCTATATTCACTGACTTACCAGGTTCTGTCAAAGCTACCTAAATAAACACCTTGCTGAAATAAGCTGTAGAAATTTTGTATCCAGTCATTTTGGTTTAGAGAAGTGAATTTATGGACTCTCCTTGCAGCAATAGGTGTAACATGAAAAGTTTCAATGACTACTTGATTATCTCAGAAACACCTCAAAGCTTGTTGGGCATGAAATATTTGGCTTCTTTAGATAAAAGTTATCAGAATATTCAGCACAGTTTATAACACATTACAATTCTATTATGTAAGCTCGATCAAAAGTTATCAGTGAGAAAATCCTTGTAAGAAAACAGTAATAAGGAAAAATATAGCCAAATGATACTGGAGGCCATCAAAATGCTAACACTGTTGAAATGTCAGGGAAAACAGCATACTTTATTCCATCCTTCGGCATACAGTTTAAATACTGTAGTCCTTAATCAAAATTTCCATTTTAAGTCAATGAGAGTTCTCCTGGAACAAAAGGAGTGAAACATGACTGAAACAGACAAGGTCCTGGTAAGTGCTGCTATGTGTCCAAAGACTTGACAGAATGGGTTATTTAGCCTACTCTCTTTCGGCTGCACACTAGGAGAAAAATAAAGGTCTGCAGAACAGGCTTTAAGAACACTCTTTATATCAACAGGAGACAATAAATTTGTGCAAATTAAAAGTGTGTGTCAGTCCGTATTTTACTAGATTCAGGCAAATCTCACTGCAAGTCTGAGTGTGAGATCAAATTCTCTCTTAGCTTGCAAAATTAGGAAAAAGGATGGCAAATGACAGTGAAAACACATTACTATAGGTGTTGCACAGATTTACTACTCTGTTATGATGGTTTGTGTTTTACCTCATATGATGGGGAACTGTGCTTTGATCAACATTGCAGTTGTCTTCACCTCTTATGGAAGGATGCAATGGGCCATAGCAGAAATGCCAACATGTGAAACATGGTCATCCTTTCCTGGCATTTTCAGATGGTTCTGCTGCATTAGAGTTAACGCACAGTGCCGTTAGCAATTGCAGTTACTAATATTTAGATGGAGTAACTTTGCTGAACAGTTCATTTTAGCCAGTTCGGGGCCTGGATTACTATAGGGTTGTACCTTAAAAATAGTGTCTGCAATTCATCATTAACAAAGTTTGACTATTACCTACTTTCCTTAGTTTAATACTAAACACTTGTCACAGCAAAATAGCAGCTTGAGGTCATTTGCTACTTTTAGAATGACTGAACTCATAAATTCAAGAATTCACAGGTGAAGAAAACTATTGCTGATTGTTAATTATCAATATTTAGTTTCATTAATTAGCTAGATCACCTGATAACATTTTTGCTAAAAGCTTTTTCTGAGTATCAAACAGGGGACAGTAACTGGAATGTCTGTGTGTTCTGCAGAATCTGAGAGTTACAGTTTATTTTTAACTGAAAACTTTGGCTTCTCTGAAGTCAGTTTTTGCCTCCAACATCTGAATGCTTTTTCTCTGTAGGTGAGACTGGTGACACATGGATGGAACTCATTACCTGCAGTGCCACATGCTGCTCAAGAGAAAGTTTAATGAGGGTGAGAAAAGTGGCTCAGACTTTTACCCATTGTCTTCCAACACCAGTCATCACAACAGCTTCGGGAGGTGTGACAGCTAATACTGCTTCTGCAGGTGGATTTGCATATAGAGATTGCACGACATATTTCCTCCACAAGGCTAATCTATCAAAGCAAGTTTGCCTGTTGCATATATTACATAGCCAAATATTCCAACAGAATGAAATTTCTTTAAAAAATAAGACCACCAAACTTCTTGAGAATAATCTGTCAATAAGAATTTAAAGTATATTTAAACATGGCCATCTGAATATAGATTTCCCACAAAAAAATTCTAAACCTTATATTAAAAACAAACAGAACAATATTTTTTTTAAGTGAACAATGAGATGCAAAAAATCTCTTTACCCCAGCACTAACTTTGAAAACAATGCTCAGATATACTTTAGAAAAAAAAAAAATTATCATTAGACAGAGGGAATACTTGTAGTAGTTGAAGACAATAACATCCAGCCATACAGTTATGCTGAGCTGCTCCGGGTTACCCAGTAGGCATTCCTCAGCACTATCCATGTTTTGAACTTGAGGCAGTATTGCTTGTTCTCTCATAACTGACAGCAACGACCTGATCATTGCTGCTGAGCCACCCTTCTTCCTACCTGTAAAACCCTCTTTAGGTGCCAAACAGCCGTGAGTATCCTTCAGTAGGTTGGCCTTTGCTTTGATCGAGCAGCTTTTTTTATTTTCCTTGTTTTTTTCTTTACCTGCAAAGAATGGTGCACTATTTTTATATTATCTTCAGTTTAATCCTGTAGAAACATTTGCCTTGGCTGAATCATGCGAGTGGACCTTTTTTTTCTGGTTACAGCTCAGAACTGATGGAAACAGAGAATGTTTGCCACAAATCAGAAATCAAAGAATCTAAGAGTGAGGAGCTGTGCCTGCTAGAAAGCTAGGTACCTGTTAATTAAGAGGTACTACTGCCCTGTTTCCATTCCAGCAGAAGCTGGAAGCTAGAAGTCTTGGTCTTTCTCAGAGACAAGATATTACTGACCAGCATTAGTAGGCAACATCCTTTTATGTAACCAATGGTTCCTCCATCATACTGTTGCGGTGTACACAGGCAGCCTGAGCATCAGTGGCTCTGCACTTACATCTGCCTGTAGCCCCAGATCACAATGTAGAGCTCAGGTCCAGATTTCCAAGTAGGGTCTAGCTTCTACATTCCAGCTCTAATTAAATGAGTGAAACAGATCTCTGATCGCAAGGTTTGAAAAGGCAACTCATAGGGCTTGATGATACACTGCCTGTGTATACATCTCTGTAATCTACTTTTAGTGTTGAGGTAATTATGAAAGCGAGAAAAGGGAAGGGAAATAAACACCTCATTAAGGAACTGAAATGAACATAAGGAAACTAATGACAAAGTATTTGGTAGAAACTTTCAATTTGTACAGATGAACTACTTCTTGTGTAGTTTTAAATGATTTATGAAACAGGAATCTCCGCAAACTTGGAACACATCCCATCAAAATCTCCTTAGAACTGGCTTGCATTAGATTATGTAGTAGCTATCTGTGTGCAAGTCCATCTCCAGGGCCTGGTAAGACACCAACTTCCTCAATATAAAAGTGAACTGGAAGAGAGTTCATTAAAAAAAAAAAAAANTCTCTTTCTATTCAGGCTGCATGGAGCTACATTTCTTTTTACACTTGAGGTCCTTGACACAGAACAAGGTTTGACCTCAGCTGCCTTTTTTCAAATCTTTCCTTGTATAATTCTATTTCCCATCATTCTGGCAAATAGGAATCTGGACCATATCAACATGCTGTCAAAGTGAAGAATTTTTATCTCTTCACTCTTTTCTTTTATCCTGTAAGAGTTTGATATATGTTTGATATACATCTAGGAAAATATGGCTGATACATGCTCAGAAAAGCAGGGCTTTTACTGCCTTACTTGGCTTTTACTGCCTTACTTGAGCATGCCAAAAGTGTTTCCTGGATACCAATTTACACTATGTCAAGAAGTATAAATAAAAACTAATATCTCCTCACTTGGTTAACTGGTGTAGATTTGATAATGTGGTTGGAGAATAGTTGTGAATAGCTACACGTCAATGTAAGAATCGAGCAGCCCATCACTGGCTACAGACTTTGGGCTAAAGCTAATAGAAATGGGCTTATGGCTATTACACCAGTGTCAGGTCTGCTCCATTAAATACCTGTTATAGCAATAAGAGGAGGGGACGGGGTGATGAATGCCTTGTGACTAGGATTATGGGGTCTCTTCAGTTTACCTAGGCAACTGCATCTTTTGGGATGGGGTTTTAAAATAGAATTTGCTGAATTTCTGTAATCATTTTATGTGTTTTGTGATTAAATTGGTATGTCACTGAATGCTTTGAGGAATAGAAAAAAACAACCTTTTCTGATAAGGCTTTTGTCATATTTTACTCATGCTGTTGGAGAGAAGATAGAAAGCAAAAGAAACTGCTGCCGTTAATGGCTGTGTTCAGCAGAACAGGGTATACTTAGGAGGATGCCTGAATGGACCTTCTACCAAGAATAGCACTATAGAAGAGAGGAAAATAAAATAGGACTAGAGGAAAAAAGTGTAAAAGAAGGAAGTTGATAGAGAATAAACAAACCACAGAAGGGCAGAGAAAGCAAGCTATAGTTTTTCTGATTGCAGGACAGACAGGAAAGGGTTTCAGTATGGTAAACTCTGGATTGAACAGTTTTGCTATTTAGGACAAAGAGTCTAATTTTTAGAAATTCTCAGCATCCACAACCCTTCATTAGAAATGTAATTATCGACTTGGGCTTGGAAAAAATGTTCTTGTCTGTCTGTTCCTATTCAATAGCTTTGTAGAACTTAGTCTGGAAAGTATAGCAGTAGTGCTTTGTTCTTGTTTTAAAAATGTTTTGGAAAAGGAAAATTATTAGTGTGAGGCAGCCTGCAGTTCAGCTACAAGATTCCCAGCACCTTATGACTCTGTCAGGACAGTGTGATGAGACATCATCATCCACATTATTCAGCTCTGAGTCTTAGAAGAGACGTAAAGATACTTTTTCCCAGTAAAATGAAAAATAAGGTGAACTGTGATCACTTTACACCCTAATTGCATTGCACTTAAGTCCCACAGGACGTCCTGAACGCAGTGAAACCTTCAACTTTATGCACTGTTTCTCTTTTATTTCAACTTTAAGCTGTTATTTCTTTCCCATCTCCTAATCCTTCAGGAAAATATAAAAAATACCCAGAAACAAAGACTACATATTGTCATATTATTCTGCCCACAAACTTAATTACACACATTCAGCAAACATTTAATGAGAGCTTCTGTTTAAGTGAGTTGGACAGGAGTTTTCCCAGCTTTTCTACATTCAGACTGCTTTCATGGTCTTTTGCTCTGCATATGTACCCTATTTCTAAATGCATTTTTGTTTTGATTGATACAACTTTAGAGAGTGCCTTGGAGAGAAACACTGAATTATTAAGCCTTGAATATAGCTGGCTTTCATCCACTACAGTACCTTTGTCATAGCCCCATACTTCAAAGCTAATCTTTGATAATGAGCTTTTTCTTTCTGTCTGTCTATACTGAATGCAATTTCTGCTGTTAAAATTATAGCCCACATGTCTTTAAGAAATTATTTTCCAAATCCCTACATTTTTTTCATGTTTGATGTCAACATCTACTAAGAACTTTTTCGTCTCTTTCTTTTTTTGTCCTTTTTTTTTTTTTTTAACTTTTACTGACGTGCTTTACATTTTTTCTCTCCCCCATTTTTTTCTAGGCTCCAGCTGCACTATTTCCTATTTTTAATTTGTCTCTTTTAATTAAGTAATCCTGTTCCAATCTGATTTTGAAAATGACATCCTGCCTTTGAATCTCATTTTTACATTTTAGGGACTGGTTTTAAAAGCTTCTTTCTAAGTCACTACCATTGAAGAATTAGGCTGATTTTTTCTTTTGCTAACATGAAGATCAAGCTTCAAGCTTCTCCTGGAACTTGGTGTGACCTTTTCTGCTTTTGATGTTTTTTTTTGTATTCTTTAGGTTAGCAGGCTTCATATCTCTGTTTCCATAGGGAGCACAGATCTGTGAGAATTAACAGGGGATTGAAGAGGTTTATTCTCTTAATTCTCTTACGATTGTTCTTTTGGAAACAGTGAACATATTTTTCACCACAACTGTTTTGTGTGTTAGATGCTAGATTTCTTAGTCCATTTCCTGCTTCTTGAGAATCTCCTTTGTTTCACTCATCCCTTCCTTGTTAATTTTTTTATACTAAGGAGATCATTTCTTCTCATTGCTCACACTCATTTTGTATTTGTTGCCTGTTTAGGATACAGTAGTTCACAATTTGGGTTTTGCAGTTGTGCTTCATTTATTGAAGCAAACATATAGAGTGTGATCCTCTCTTCTCATTTAAAAATTCAGATCTAAATCCACCACAATTCTGTGCATGCTGTAAAACCTCTGTTGGACTCAGAGGCTTTGCTCTCATACAGCACAGCTAGCCTCAGCCAAACTCTCCTTTTTTAACAACAGCCATTGCATACAAAATGTCTGAAATGTCTGTAAGTTTCAGGAAGAGTTATAAATCTGGGTCATGCTCTGGCATTCACTGGGTGAAAAAAACCTTCTGAGCTGAGCAGGAATGGAAAAGTGGGCAGAAGATGAAATTTTTTTGCTTTTTCTCCCTATGTTCCTAGTGAGTGTTTTTTTTGTTGTTGTTGTTTTTGTTTTTGTTTTGTTTTTTTTTTTACAAATTATATTTAAAATGTCTATTTTGAATGAAAGTTTCTGTAAGTTTTCTCAGACAGAAATGGGAACAGGTCCTTCAGAAAAGCCTAAGCTGGCCGCACATCTTCCCCGTTTTGGGGGCAGATCATAGAATGATAGAATCATAGAATCATAAAATCACAGAATGGTTTGGGTTGGAAGGGACCTCAAAGATCATCTCATTCCAACCACCCTGCCATGGGCAGGGACACCCTCCACTAGACCACGTTGCCCAAACCCCCATCCAAGCTGGCCTTGAACACTTCCAGGGATGGGGCATCCACAACCCCTCTGGGGAACCTGTGCCAGTGCCTCACCACCCTCACAGTGAAAAATTTCTTCCTAGTATCTAATCTAAATCTACCCTCTTCTGGTTTAAAGCCATGAGCCGTTGTCCTGTCACTACTTGCCCTTGTAAACAGTATGTATGATACACCATACATCTCTCCTTGGTCTGTTGGGGTAGTTTTGTTTTTCTTTAAATGGGAAAAAAGGGGGAGAAAAAAACAAAATATTCTTTTGTCCAGATTGAAAATTTCTGTGCTGTTTGTTGTTACATGACTTCCACTAACACCAGACAGTTGATTCTGGGTTATGTGGATGCAGCCTAGACAGTTGACTTACCTTGGGGGCCTGTTAGAGTCAAAAATGCTGTTTAAATACAGAGAATCTACTTTTTCTGTTGAAAGGAAAGAGCAGCTTGTCTGAGCTAGTCTGAGTTGATCTGCAGAGCAAAGTGACCTCGCTGATTCTGATCAGCAATGCTGGCAATAGGGGTTGGAACCCAGTTTTCAACAAGTATCAATTGCTGAAGCAAATGTTGGTACAATGCCAGAGAGCCACCGGTGTACAGTGATAATCACTGTGGTGCAGTGCATGAAGTTGTGGAGGAGACTCTCTTGGGAAAAAATGCTTGTGTATCTCTCAGTAAATGTCCATGATACATGCACAAGTCTCATTTCTTTAAGTAAAAGGATTGACAAGGATAAGAACAAGGTTGATGTAGGCCTGTGGTCTAAGGTCCCAGTTTTCCTCTGCCATAAAAGTAGTGACACATTTGTTGTTGTTAAATGTCTTAGTGAGCATCTTCCATCTGAAATCATGTCATGGTTTAGCCCCAGCTGGCAGCTAAGTACCACATGGATGCTCACTCACTCCTCCTCTCCTCCCAGTGCAATGGGGAGGAGAATTGGAAAAAAAAGGTAAAACTTGTGGGTCTAAACCTCAATGGTCCATAAACCCACAAGGCCTAAGAAAGCTTGTGTTTCTTTGTTTGCTAGTCGGTGGAGACACAGGTGATATTTTGTTGATCACATCCATTGGGATCTGACAGCATCCATCTTGCCATTTTATTCCTAAAAACTGGATCTCTTGTGCCAGTCCCTTGACCTTTCTTTGTTTTATAGCGAAACCAGCTTTCAGAAGGATTTGAACTATTTTCTTCCCTTTCTTAGAGACTTATTCTGCTGTTACCCCATACAATGATGTTGTCAATGTATTGCAGGTGTTCCAGAGCTTCACTCTGTTTCAGTACAGTCTGGATCAGTCTATGGAAAACAGTGGGGCTGTGTTTCCACTCCTAGGGCAGTAGATTCCAGGTATACTGGACATCCCTCCAAGTGAAAGCAAACTGTGGCCTGCACTCTACTGCCAAAGGGATTGAGAAAAATACATTTGTGGTATCAATTGTGGCGTACCACTTAGCTGCCTTTGACTCCAGTTCATACTGAAGTTCTAGCATGTCTGGCACAGCAGCATTCATCAGTAGCGTGACTTCATTCAGGCCACAATAGTCTACTGTTAATTTCCACTCTCCATTAGACTTCAGCACTGTCCATATGGGACTCTTAAAGGGTGATCGAGTCTTACTGATCACTCCAGTTGATGAATCACTTTATGGATGGGAATCAGGGAGTCTCAGTTGGTGTGATATTGCCACTGGTGCACCATTATGGTAGTGATCGGCACCTGTTGTTCTTTGACCCTGAGCAACCCCACAACAGAAGGGTTCTCCAAGAGACTGGCCAAAGTAGACAACTGTTCAATTTGCTCTGCCTTGGAGACGGAGCATTTTCCAGGAAAAATGCTGCTCCTGGAAGAATCCCCTTTTGTGATTGTTTCTCTTGCAACTCACGTACTCATGCCTGTAGGGTCGAGGTATGTTTTCCATTCCATGCACTCATGTCCTCTCTGTGGTCATGCAGGTAAAACCACTGAGTGCCTCATGGGGTGTACTGTTTATATCCTCTCTCCTGAGTGGAGGAACACTTACTTCTAGTAGCTGAGATACTGCTCTGTACAGGTGGGGAATAGGACATAATCTCTTTGAGTTGCTGGATCTTCCAGGACAGTTTCTCCACAGCCAAGATGAGGGAGGAAGAAAAACATTCTTCATATTGCTGGAGTTGGCCAGCCACTTCATCTACTGTTGTACCTCTTAATCTTTCCAGTTCATTATTGCCAATGAGTTGGCTTATGACCATGGTGCACTCCGTAAAAACTTCCACCACATGGGTCAGGTACATTAGACTTCATCAGGATCTACAGGTAACTCCACGTTGTCTGGGTCATAATAAACCATTTCCCACATGGCTAATTCCTTCAGGTATTGGATATCTCTCTCCACAGTAGTTCACTTGCCTGGATGATATACAGTATCTTCACTGAAGGGATACCTTTCCCTGACAGAAGTTACCTTCAGAGGCTGAAGGCTTGTATCTTTTTTCCAATTCTTTTGTCAATGCCCCCTTCCCTAGACAGGGATCCCAGCTGCCTGGCTTCCCCACCCTCTAATTCCAGGCTACTGGCCCCATTATCCCAGCATCAGAGCAGCCAGGTAACAATGTTAAATATTAGTAAATTAAGACTCACTATGACTCTGAGATAAAGAACTACTGTTACTACTATTTTACAGCTGAGAATAATATGGTACAGATGTGATGTACCAAAAATGCAAACACAGCATATAGCAAAGCAGGGCTGAAATTTGAATCACGTGAGACCTAGTATTTTAAGCAGACTGAAAATTTAAACATACTCTGCTGATTAGACTTGTTAGTGTAGTGGTAGCATTTCTTGTATTTCCCAATTTTCAAGTGGTAACTCCTTGAAAAACTCCTCTGGAATATCTGGGTTATGTTTAACAGTTTTTTATTAATTAAAAATGAAATAATAATTTTAGTAAATAGTTAAATTATTATTTAGGAATGCTGTTTCCTTTCCTGTGTCATTGTATATTTTAATCCCTGCAACATTAGGGAGAACTGAGGAGGAAAAAAAAATTAAATCCTTCCTGACTAAATTTGAAACATGGTTTTACTGCAAGGAAAACAACTAGAGTTCAGAAAATTCAAAAGAAATTATTGCATTGAGCTAATTAAGTGTCAGCAGTGTTGAGTTTTTTAGTTATAAAAAATATGATCTATTAAATGTCCATGTTCTACACTGTTACAAGTGTTCAGTTGTAAATTATTCTTTTCCTGTCTGGGTCACTAGCTCAAATCTGGCTGAAATCAACATAGAGTGAACTCATTATTATAATTGTTAGAGTCTCTATAAAATGAATGCATGTCATCAGTCTGCTTTC